>APFE030914868.1:23774-47953 GCA_000404065.3 Pinus taeda | reverse complement strand
ATGAGATAATTTTTTTTTAAACATTTTTTTATTTCTCATTTTTGTCCTTTTTATATATGTTTTTTAAAGACAACTATTTCATGTGGATTGAAAATTTAATTAACGATATATAAATATGTAGAATATCAAAAATGCAAAATATCGACCACCTTCTTTAAATATGCAAAACAATAAAAACCTCAGTACAAAAAAAATAAAAATAAAAATAAAAACAAGAAAATGTGAAGAATAAGACCACTTCCAAATTTATTAAATTTACAAGATAATTATTTGCATTTCATACATTATAAAATTAAAAGTTAAAAAAAATCATTTTAAAAAAAGGGCGTGGTGTAGAATTACCACTTTTTTAAATCAACATCAAAATCACTATCATTCTAAAATGCAATGTACATAAAAAAATTTATAGTGCCAAAAACTATGCTCTAAAAAAAACATGTGTGTTCTCCATCACCCCTTTTCAAAATTGGGTCACTTTTTGCTATCTCTACAAAACGGGTAATAGTATCAGTTCTTGTTTCAAAGTTTACATTGTTCTTAAATGATGTATTGGTCCAAGCAACTCATCTAGAAGATAGAGGCAAAAATGTAACCCATGATGTTGGGAAATCATCCAAGCCTATTCAAAGCAAGAATAAAGACAAGAAGAAACTTAAATGGAAGGAGAAGAAAATGAACATTGTGAAGAAAGATAAACCTTCATGCACTCATTGTAAGAAGGTCATGATGAGGCACACTTCTGGTCATTGCATCTGGAATTGAAGCCTAAGAAGTTTGGGAGTAAGGAGCAGAAGAATGTTGCTGCTATTCAAAAGGACTTGGGATCAGATTCATTTGACGAGACAACGGTTACAGCTATGGGTATAAAAGGTAAATATTCTAAAGCATCTACAAGTACTTCTTCACATTCTATTGATAATGATAATGATGAGAGGAAAAGAAATGAGTTATTTCACATTAGAGTCATTTCCAAGCATACTAAAATTGCTACTTTGTTTGATAGTGGTTCACAAGTTAATCTGATTTCTGAAGCAATTGTAAAGAAGTTGGGTCTACAAACAAAACCTCATAAAAAACCACATCCATTAGGTTGGGTGTGCGATAAAACTAAGCTCAATGTAAACTTCGTTTTGCTATTCGGTTAAAGTTTGTAGATGAGGTTGAGTTAGACATAGTCCCATTGGACATATGTGGAATTGTAATAGGAAGTCCATACTTGTACAATAGAAATGCTATCTTCTATCGAACTGAAAATAAGTATCAACTCACTAAGGATGGAATTGAATATATTGTAAGAGCTCATAAACTCAAAGATAACTTCTCTCTCATAAATTCAGGACAGATGAAAATAATTGTAAATTCAAGTAAACAATTTTTACTTATGATTGTAAAAGAAAAGGATATTGATAAATTTGATGCTTTCCAAGGCTGAAATCCTAAACAGAAAGTAGATCTAGTTAAAAAAATTTTCAATTATGATATTTGTTTCAAGAGCCTAAAGGGTTTCCACCCAAGCGAGCGATAGAACATGAGATTTGTTTGCAACAATATGCTCCACTACCCAACATTGGAATGTACAGGTTATTATCTCTAGAGAATGGAGAGATAAAGAAACAGGTACAGGAGTTGCTCGATCAAGGGTTTATCCAACCAGGCACACCACTGTGTGGGTCACCTATTGTGTTAGTGTGAAAGAAAGACGGTTCGTGGAGAATGTGCATTGATTTTAGAGAATTAAATAAAATCACAGTAAAGAATAATTATCCCTTCCTCGTATTCATGATTTGTTAGATCAGTTAAAAGATGTAGTTTACTTCTCTAAATTGGACTTACGAAGCGGCTACCATCAAATCAGAGTTGCAGAATAGGATATATGGAAGACTGCTTTCAAAACAAAGCAAGGACTCTATGAATGGATGGTTATGCCTTTTGGCTTAACTAATGCTCTAGCTACATTCATGCATGTCAGGAATGACGTATTTAGGCCCTTCATTGATGATTTTTGTAATATTCTATTTAGATGATATTCTTGTTTTCAGTAGAACATGCGATGAACATGTAAAGCATGTAAAGTAGGTTTTAGATGTTTTGAAAAGAGAAAATCTCTATGTAAAACTATCAAAATGTGAATTTGATAAGACATCTTTGAATTACTTGGGTTATATTATAGGGGGTGGTGAATTAAAGATAGATCCCTCTAAGGTTGAAGTCATTGTAAATTGGCCTAAGCCCAATACTTCTACAGAAGTTAGAAGTTTATTAGGGGCAACACCATATTGGAGAAAGTTTATTGCTAACTTTTCTTTGATTGCAGCTCCTTTACATGCTTTGAAAAGTGTGAAATAGGTGTTTCAATGGGGACGCAAACAGCAAAAAGCCTTCGACGCATTGAAAGAAAGAATCAGTATAGCGCCAATATTAGCACTACCAGATCTTCAACATCCATTTGAGATCGAGACAGGCGCAAGTGAATATGCCATGGGGGTAGTGTTGATGCAGCACAAAAAGCCTATATGCTTTCATTCTAAGACATTCACATAAGCATTAGTTAATTATCCTACATACGACAAGGAATTATATGCATTAGTTTAGAGTGTTAAAAAGTGGAAACATTACATAATGGGTAAAGAAACAATCATACACACAGATAATCAAGACACTATTGATGGATGGGTTTTCTACAACAATTTCATCTTGTTATCAGATATAAAAAGGGCATACATAATAAGGTTGCAGACATGTTATCAAGACCAATTATAAATGCATCCACAATACTTAAGCATAATTCAGTAATTCAAGAAAGTCACATTGAACAATATGCTCAAGACATAGATTTTAAGGATGTATATGCAACTTTAAGTCATGATAAGCAAGTAGAAGTATTGGATTATTTCATAAAGGAAAATCTCTTATATCATTTGGGAAAGTTATACATTCCACAAACAGAAAGAGTTAATATAATTTGAGAAGCACATACTTCTATCATATCAGGTCATTTTGGTGTAAGTAAAACAGTTGCACAATTGCAAAGATTTTGCTGTTAGCCACGAGAGAGTTTATAGATACATTAAAGGATGTACTATGTGTACTACAAGAAAAGCCAAGTAATAGAAAATTAGGCTTGTATACTCCACTTCCAATTCCTTTTCGTCTTTGCGAAAGTGTATCCATGGATTTTGTTTGGGGATTTCCAATGTCTAGAAAGGGTCAAGATTATTTGTATGTAGTTGTGGATAGGTTCAGTAAGATGTGTATTTTGACACCATGTAATAAACAGGTCACAATTGAACAAAATGCAAATTTGTTCTTTCAAAATGTATGGGTTCATTTTGGGTTACCCACTTCTATTATATCCGATCGATACTCTCGATTTGTGGGGAAATTTTTGTCAAGTCTATGGGGGTTAATGGACACAAAGTTAAAGAAGAGCATGGAATTTCATCCGCAAATAGATGGTCAAACAGAAGTGGTCAACAAGACAGTGATACAGTTGCTTTAAGGATATTCCAGCAAGCATCCCAAACTTTGGGATGAGCATTTGTGTTATGTGCAGCATGCTTATAACCATGCAAAACATTCTTCTACTCAGAGATCTCCTTTTGAGACTTGTTTGGGTTTTGTACCAAAGTCTCCCTTAGATTTTGTCTTTGGTAAAGACATAGAAGTTGATGGACATAGTGATGTGCAAAAAGCAACCAAGTTCATCGAACAAATCCAAGAAATTCACGAGGTAGTACAAGAACAGTTGGAATGAAGCTAAGCAAAGTATAAGGCGTGACATGACAAGCATGGAGTTGAGCATAGTTTTCAAGTTGGTGATCAAGTCTGGTTGTACATCAGCAAAGAAATATTGTAAGGGGAAGGTAAGAAGTTGAAACCAATTAGATATGGTCCTTTTAAAATACTTGACAAAATTGGTGGAAATTCTTTCTGCCTAGATCTAACAGCTTATATGTAGATCTATTCCATCGTAAATGTTGAAAACTTGTGATTGTATGAGCCTTCATCAGTTTGGGATCCCAAAGAGCAAGGTTAGTTGCCTTCTATTGAATATTTTTCACCTGAGTATCTCAGTGAGCTACAGGAGGACACAATTCTTGACTGGAGGATAAGGACTTAGCGACTGGGAAATGTTGAGTATCTTCGAGTGAGAATCAAAGGTACAAATCCAAGTAAATCACGATGGATCAAGATTGGAAATCTTAAGGAACTTTATCCTCACTTAATCGATAGCGAAAACCAACTTTTGGTGGTCCAAAAGATTCCAGTGGGGAGGAGTGATCCAAAATGGATCTAGTTTTGCCTCTGGATCAAAGTCTTCAAATTTAGTTTAAAGTGGGGTCAAGTCAAAGTGCTCATCGATATGATCCTAATGATGTGAATGACGTATAAATTTGAGTTCAGATGAAGAAATTATGACGAGTCAAAGTTTTTGGGAAAATTAGGGCAAAAGACAAAAAGTCAAAGGTCAACGGTCAGCCAGGTCAAAGCTTACGTTAGCAAGGACATGTGTCAACCCAAGAATGAGCCACGGGTCCTAGATGATGTCAGCAGAGGAGGTGACATGGCAGATTGTGATTGGTTGATATGGGCCAATATGATGCGCACATGTGGCAACCCAAATTTTGCCCAATATCTCCTATTTTCAAAAATTTTGGGGATCAGGGAGGATCGAACCGCTAAACTGTCGGAAGACTAAGTTTTCACTGGAGGGGCCACACCAGACGGGCTACGGTGAATCTTGTTACGATTGCAGATGATGTTGTAGTTATGGTTGCAGATTAAGAGGCACCGAAAAAAAAGGGCCAACAGTTGGGGTCAACCCCACTACTGCCGGACCCCTTATTTTGTTTCAAGAATTATCCCACATCCACCACATCACACAACCATATATGGTATATATAACCATATGTTCAATGCATAAGCCAACGAAGCATAGAGATATATGCCACCAAAGTTTCATGCAAATATATGTTGCTATATATGAATGTCAATCCATATCAAAACGCCAAAGCGTCAGGTAGGGTTGTTGATCCAGGTGGATGTTGGTGGCCACCCACCTATCCCCTATCCCATTTGGACCCCCACAATTTTCTCTTTTAGCATTTTTAGTTTCCTTAATTGTAGCACAACTTACTATTTTTAGCAGTTTTTCGGGTCCTGAACTTCCGGAGTCGTTTTGAGGCACTAAACGACGTTTTCTGGGGAATCCAGGGGCAACATGGGTCCATGGAATGGACCGATGTTGCCTATTCAAACAATGGTAGTTCTCGGATAGATATTTCTAACGAGCTATTGTATGCGTCAAACGGAGATCGTATGCCAAAGTTACGACCCCGGGAAATTGATGTACCAATTTACCCAAAACGGGGCCCACAATTTGGCGTTCATCTTCTAAGGGTCGGTTTTGGAATGTGAAGGGTTTCCATTGTTTCTCAATAATAAATAGGCCTTCGAGCCTCATTGTAACACAAGTTCGGAACAGTTCAGAGACATGTAGCCGCACATCTCTTCTCAGAGATAAGCTACCATCGTCCTAGCTGGGTTATTTCCAATTCTAGTTGTAAGCATATTTCGGTATTTTCCATTAATGAAATGAAGTATTATTTCCGCTGCATCTCTTTATTTATGGTTATCACATCTCTGTATTTATGGTTATCTCTGTAATCTATTGCATTCCTGTTTAAATCCCCATCAGCTGTTGACCCGCCAACCTCCAACATTATATATCAATGCCTTCACACCTCTGGGCTAACCAACATATCATATGTTTGGACTTGAAAGAGAGCTGAACCAAACTTTTGTTAACCTGTTGCAGAGCCGAACCCGCCAAATCTAGGGCGCGTGGATTGAGGTGGTTTCCACAGCACAAAGGGCAGTTTTTGTCAGTGAAAAGTGGTTTTGCAGAAGGCATAGGTGGTTTTGTACATTTCAGGGGGTCTGGAGGGCATAGTGGCCAAATATGGGCAAGTTTTTACTCGTTTGACTCGAAATTTTGAGCTCAATGCAATGGTGAGATCCTTTTTCTCATTTGAATCTCTGGTTTTGAGCTCATGTTTGTAAAATCATTTCGAATACTAATAAAGTGTTCACACTAGAAGCTAAGGACTCGGAGAGGTATCTAGGAAGTCTGGTGGAATCCATTCTCAATTTTTTTTTGTTTTGATGCGTATGTTTATGTTTCAATTTGTTATGTGTTTATGTTATTTGCAATATTTTCGATCCATTGCACTAAGTAACATAAGAAAACTTCACATAAAGTCTATAATACTTTTTTCATTAATGGACCAAGCATATGTTACATCAAAGTACAGGTACAGGTGCAGGTATAGATACAGGTATAGGTATTGGTACATGTGTAGGTACAGTTGCACAAGGTGTAGATTATTGTCTCATAGTAGATGGATTGATCATATTTAGGTATATGATATATGTGCTAGATGACAGTAAGCTCTAGAATCTTATCTTGAGAGAGTTTCATGTGAAACCATATTCAAATCACTTGGGATATCAAAAGACATTGATAGCAGTGAAGAATTTCTACTATTGGTCGGAGTTGAAGAGAGAACTGGCAAAGTTTGAGATGAGATGCTTGGATTGTCAATAGGTAAAGGAAGAGGGTAAGCATCTAGGTAGGTACTACATCCAATCTCAATTCCAGAGTGGAAATGGGAGGTAATTCCCATGGACTTCATCACATTTTTCTGAGAACATCTAGACAACATGATTCCATTATGGTTGTGGTGGACAAATTGAATAAGGTAGCATACTTCATTCGAGTGAAATATACATATTTAGCTAGTGATATGGCACAGGTGTTCATCAGAGATGTGGTTAGATTTCATGGTGTCTTGAAGAAGATTGTGTCAGACAGAGATGCAAAGTTCACTTCCAAGTTTTGGAAGGAGTTGTTTGCAAGTTTAGGTATAGAGTTTGCCTTCAACACTACTTATCATCCACAAACAAATGGATAGACAGGGAGCGTCAATAGGATATTGGAGGATATTTTGAGGATGTATGTGATGGATTAGCAACGGAAGTGGGAAGAGTATCTTCCACTGGTAGATTTTTCTTACAACAATGGATATCAGGAGTCACTAAGGATGAGTCTGCTTGAGGCGCTATATGGGTGGAGTTGTATTACTCCTATTAGTTGGAGTGGTCAATTTATTAGGGTATTAATAGGATTGAATATGTTGGAAGAAATGGAATAGGAGATGCAGGTAATCATGAAGAATCTGAAGGCAACACGGGATAGGTAGAAAATTTAGGCAGATCAGAACAATTTGTTTAAGATGTTTCAGGTTGGGGAACACATGTATTTATGCATCAAACCTAAGAAGTTCTCCTTGCGCATTGGATCATGTTGCAAGATGGCACCTCGATTTTGTGGACCTTTCAATATTCTTGAAAGGATTGGACTAGTAGCCTATCAACTTGCATGACCTCCAAAAGTGAAAGTCCATGATGTTTTCCATGTGTCATTCCTTAAGAATTATGTTAAATATGTTGACCATGTGATTTATTGGTATGTATTGAAGGTGGATCTAGAAGGAAAATTCCAGCTATAACCTTAGTTTATATTGCAGAAAAAGATGCTCATGCTCTGAAATCGAGCAAGTTAAAGTGCAGAGGAAGCACTTTATGGCCACTGAAGCTACATGGGAGATAATGGATTAGATTTAGGCTATGTATCCTTAACTATTCTCTGGTTGAGCGAATGTTTTGGCAAATGTGTTGGTGTGATGTTTTGGTTTATGTACATATGCATGTAAATACCACCACGAGATGTGTTATAAAGCTCCAATAAGTGGTATCAGTTTCATTTCATTATAGTTGTCAAGTTGTTATGTTCTCATGTTGGTTTGCTTCTCAGCACGATGATCATTGTAAATACTGCAACAAGCTAAGTAATAAAGCTCAATGGGAAGTATGTTTTATTTCATCAATCTTGTTGGTTTTAGCTATCATTTAACACCGAGGACCATGTTCCCGTAAGGGGGAGGGGTCTGTGACAACCCTGTTAAAATATCCATGTAATAAAAATTTAATAAATGAAAAATTATAACCATGGACATGAGACACGTATTCCAAGAGAAATGTTGGGCAAACATCCTAGTGTGGGTATTAATTTTGTTTATTATGGCTATGGAAATTAGTATAGGCAATGACTAAGGCTTTGTAAAGGCAAAATGGAATTTATTTATGAAAATAATGGAAAATAGGAGAAAAGGAAAGTGAAAGGTCACATGTTTCATGTGAAGAGGAAAATGGAGGAAAATAATGGAAAATTGAAGAAAATAGAGGTCTCATTAATAAAAAGGATTTGGAGGATCACTTCATGGCTTTTGTCAATTGAGTTTTGGAGCTCTCATTATATTCCCTCTCTCTCTCATACTCTTGGACACTTGAAGTTTTCTTGGAGCACTCTTGGAGGAGTGTGGCATACTTGGTATTTGGAGAAAGAAGGTGAAGGAAGAGCAGGAAAGTGCAAGAAGACATTGGGATCAACAATTACATCGAGTTTCTCTTGCGGTTACAGAGTTGCATGTCTGATTTCCTTATTAATTTTGGCATGCATGGAACATTCATGTGGTTTCTGTCCTGCCATATTTCTTGGATTGACAATGGTTTTTCCTGCCCTTGCCATTTCATGGATAGCCATGGTGTTGTGGGAGTCTCTCTTTTGTTTTTTGGTTGGTTCTCATGTTCATTTGGTTGTGGTTGAGTTATTAGTTCTTGGAGCCTTGGTTGGAAAAATGCTCTGGAGTCCTGTAACAACTTGGGTCGAGATATTAGTCCTGGAGCCTTGTTTGGATAAATGCTCTGGAGCCCTTGGTGGGTTGAGTTGCTAGTTCTGAAGCCTTCGTTGGACAAACTCTTTGGAGGCCGGCAACAGTTATGGGTTGAGTTACTAGTCTTGGAGCCTTAGTTGGAACAAATGCTCTAGAGCTCTAGACAACTTTGGTAGAGACCAATTTGGTGATAGATGGTGATGTCTAACTAAGAGGTGGAATCACTGGTTGAGGGTTGAGGTGGCTTGGCTTATGGAATCCCTAGTTTGAATTTGATGGATTTGTTCTATGAGACCCCACATTAATGCTTGGAATATGGCATGGGGGTGATTGGATGAAGAGAGATTTGGTTCAACCAATCTATGGTTGGGTGGAACATGAAAGTACCAAACTTGGTTGGCCTTTTCATTCATCAATAAGAGCTCTCTTTCTCCTTGGTATTTTATGGGTAAATATACTTGTTTATATGTGGCTTATATGGTTTTTATATACTTGATATTTCTATTGTTTATATGCTGGCTATGAATGAGTTTAACAACAATAATAATTTATGGCTCTCCTTATGTTTTGTTTAATCACTAAATGTATAATGAATATACGGCTTAATAGATGGTAATGCAATTATTGGGATGAGGCATCAATGCTTCTTAGTGATTTTCAAATAAGTATGAGACCTCTATGCTCATATATGTTATTTAAACTTGTAGAATGCATATTTGTGACATGTTTAATGAAATTCCTGTCATGGATAGTAGAGGTTCAGTCAAGCCCTTGTTCAAGTGTTTGCATTTGCATCATTTTTTTGATGTTACCTTTCATTTTTGGAAGTTTCATGGAGTTTTAGGCAGTGGCTTGAATCCTAGACCTGAAAAAATGGGACAGAATCAAGAGTCGCTCGCACAAAACTACCTGGAAAAGTCCTCAGTCACATGCATGACTTGTTGTGGGGGTGACTAGAGGGTCCCAATCGCATGTATCCCCATGTAAAGGGAGCGATTGAGGCTTTAGTGCAACAAAATGACAGTTTGTCTCAAGTGCTAGTCGCCTGGGTGGGATGGATGGCTCCTAGGGGTTTTGTTGTAGGTGTAGAATGTTAGGTTTTTTGTGTTACATTGGTTCCACTTGCTTAACTTACACATAGGAAGTTGAATGATATCATAGTAACTCTTTGTCATAGTTTTACTCCAATTGGTCGACTACTTAGGTATATGTGGAAGCAGGGTGTTATAATTATAATTACGATATATTGAATTGATTGAAATTTTACTTCTAACCTGTGTTGAAATCAAGGTTATTTAGTGTCGTAAATAATTCATTATTCTCTTTGATATAATTTACATTTGCATCGACTTAAAAGGGATATGTATCACACCCCATCATCGTAACGATGCTAGTCTGATGTATTTTATTTTATAAATCTTTAGTACAATATAGCAATGATTTGATTCATTTTTTGATTCAATAATAACTAGGCTATGTACCTATCCATTGTGAAATATGGACTTTGAAAATCATATGCATAACATTTGGACACTCTAGTACGTAAATTCTAGAGAAATCATATGCATAACAACTCCACACTCTAGGTTGTACATTTTAAGTTTAAAAGAAATGGAAGGTGCACATTAAAGAGTTGTTCTTCTTAGGTCATGCCATAACTTTTTATATTCTTCTTATAATGGGTTGAATCCATTATTAAAATCCTTTGGCATTCCGTGTCGTGTACATATTCACCACGTGGTTTCCTTGCCCATGTATCTTCTCTTGGATGAAAACAAGTAATATGACTAAAATTACTTTTAGCTACCTCATATTCCTTCGATTCCTATACCATGAGGAAGTTCCCTCCAAAACATCGCTTGACCAATTTTGGGTATAAGTCATTTTACCTATAAATCTATGGGTATGCATTACTGGAGCAATTGAGCATAAAGTGTATAGGTGGTTTATACTCTTTTTATAATTTTAAATAAGTAATGAGAATCAATAATTTATGAGGAGTAAATTAGTTAGTTTGTGTAGGGTTTAATTCTTATCATATGATATTAAGTTTCATGTGATGGTTTGAAAATGAGAACTAATTATAGAGATTATATTGTATCAAGAGACATGTAAGTTTGACTAAATCTCACACAATATTAAAGACATTATCTTGTTACTAGAATTATTATCTCCCATCCAACAACATTGAGATTGATGGTATACAACTCGAATAGAATTTGAACTACCATTTTCCACACTAGCCTCTACTACTATCTAGATCATCGTTTGTTTTTTTGTTTATAAATTGATTGGTAGATTTCTATTAATATAAAAAAAAAAAAGTTTCACATTGCAGTTGCTTTCTCAATACTCTCAAAAAAACAAACTTCTGAGTAATCTAATGAGACTTATTTTGCCACCTGGATTAAAACATAGGTAATTCTTTGAACTATAAAAAAAACGAAAGTATAAAATATCGTGAGAACTAGATATGATGCCTATGCAATCCTGCTACTGTAAATTGAATGAGGTGGGAAACTAAATTATCTACCATAAAACATATACTTTTAAAAAAACCAAAATTCACAAAATATCCCGACACTAAAAAACCTAAAATTTCATCCACTATAGACCAACACTTAGATTTCTTGGTGGATTTTTTATTCCAAGATTATGACTAATGATGTGGCAGTAGAGTTGATGATTGCACTAACTTCGTGATGCTCATTTGACTTTGTGTCTAACTCTGAAATCGCATAACATTCTATGCGAGATAGTTGAACCACTATATCATCCAAGTTGTATCTAATATCGCTTAAAATTCTATTTAAAACCTCTATACTTGCAAAGAGCTTGTAGTTGTCTACTTGCTTGTCTCTAATAACCATGCTGAGAAGAGTTTCTAGTTGCTGATGAAGATTGATGGAATGAAGAAAGTGAATCTTGTGCTTTCAAAAACTTCCCCTAGTACCCACTTGAGGTTACTACCTACTAAGTATGAATCTGGGAAGTAAATACGATCCCCGAACTCTTTTGCCTCCAGATGAAGGATTTCCTTACGAACCTCGAGGTTAGTTGCTTCAAAGAAATTTGCTACGGATGCCCAACTAAGCAGTCAATGTCATGGGTCGAAGGTGACCCAAGAGAGCCACCTCTGCAGCTGGGAAGGCATAGCCGAGGAGCTATGAACACAATCAACACGCAATACAAAGATCTAACACTCGTGGTATACAAACTGAATCCAATGAGCTGAACAATGTGATGGTAAAACGAGGTAACAATATTCAAGAAACGTAAGGTTACAATAATGAATTTGAAGGTTACAATATAGACACAACTGTAGAGCCAATTAAAACAAGATGGAGAAGGTACCAAGGTACCATACTCCACACACCAAGACTTGGCAACTAAAGGAAATCCTGGCATGGTCTCAATTATGAGGGTTTGTCAAGGATGAGACTGCGATGAGTTCAAATGATGGACTGGACCCAAAATTGTGAAGGAAAAGAACAAAGAACATTAACCCTTGTGAATAATAAACAATAGAGCTTGAAAACAATGAAATCGTGAATGGTTATATTCAATAAACAATATATAACCCTCCCTCGGCTAGACTATAATAGAACCAGACGTTAACATTGTTACTGGAATCCTAGACGTTAACATTGTTACAAGCCGACCTTTGTGAGACTAGCACAAAACCTTGCTTTAACACTACGAAAGAGATACCTCAAGAGATGATCCCACTGCAAAACGATATCCCGACAGCTATGGTGCTAGCGCAAGGCCATGTTTTAGAAATATAAGTGAAGACCAGGAGACAAATACCTGCATGAAATGAACGATGGTTGGTGATATACACAGAGCACTATCTTGACCCAAAACCTTCGCCACTGTGAAGCCTTAGCCATGCAAATATAAAGCACTCGAGATGTAAGTGTGTGAGATTGTAGAATGAGGAAAAGTGCTGATACACTCTCCATTCCAAACCAAGTATAAAGAATGAACCCATACTACAACATTCCAAGATTGTTAAACATAATTTGCTCATAAATGAGCTTACCTCAATTATCGGAAGTGACTTCACATGCATCCAATCCTCCATGATAGGGGTAACCCATCTCCGAAGAGGCAGAACATAATGTATAACGGGGCAACTTACTACTCCTACTTGCTGGCATTTAAGTTGCTTCGACTTAATCAATTGTGAACTGTGTTGTGATATGAAAGATTACCATGCTAGTATCATGCGATGACACGTGTGAAACCTAGCGCTACCACTAAAGAGCCACCACCCTGGTGACCACACAAATTAAACACATCCATAATGACTATGCCGTCGTGAATATACCACCGGAGAGCCATAACGCCGAATAAAATTTGTCACCCGACTATAAAGAGCTGAACGTAGAAACACCCCATCGGGGAATCTTGATCATCCTTTGACGAGTCGTGGGCCTGAGTTTCTTCAGCATAAAATATATAAATGATTTATGTTTCGCATGCTCTCCCATACCTTCGAAACAAGAAATTAACCCTTAGTAATAGCTTTACATATTGAAAATAAATGACATTGAGAATGGATTAAACTACTCTGTAAATATTAAACAACATTCACACCAATTAACATATTATGATAGAATTGTAGTCTTTCTACTTCCTTGGTAAATTGGAAGAACAAATTACTAACTAGCAATTGTCCCAAAAGGTACAAAGAGAGGCCGATAGGATTTTTAAATTGGAATTGTTGAATTTTTCTAGAAGAGATGTTGGTTCAAGTATCTTTCTAGTTGTACTCTTTGATCCTTTGTTAATATGGAATCAATAGAATTTTCATCAGAGTAGACTACTTTGATCCAAAACACCCAAAAGAACATAATAAACCCTAAACACGTCAAATATAAATGAGGAGCACAATTCCTAAGAAGAATAATAATAAGTTGTACTATGACTTCTCAGATACTAGGAGAATAACTTGTCAAATATTTCAACCGGAGGCATTGGAGCTTTGTGCAAGGGTATATTACTACCAGTCCAGTTAAAATTTTATTCAAGAGATTCTAAGTGCTCTGCTTCTGATTTGCAAATTTAAGTCTTTTATCTTTTTAACATTAACAAGGATATTTACATTAACAATACATGAAAATACAAAAATGCCCCTCATACATTTAAGTGCAGGATATTCTTGATTTGTAATACATTTGTCCAAAGACATGCTGATAGCTTGATATATTCAGCCCGATATAGAGGAAAGTAGTTTCATTATAGTATATACAAAGGTTCGACAATGTACTAAACGATGAGTAAAGCATTTAAGTTTAGAGATGAACTGAAACCTTTTAAAAATTGGAAGAAGAGTTTTCATACTCCTCGTTGTCTTCATCCAGTCCTTTTCGGTTGTCTGACCAATACTGTAGTATGCATTTTTTCCATACGTTGGAACCCCTTGGGTTCCCTTTGGAGTCTTTAAAGATTTCAATTATGGCCCAGATTCTATCCACCTACTGCAGTTGTGTCACATTTTGCCTGTGACTTGCCCCATCCTTTCGTTGATGGAGGTGACCTTTAAGCTGTTGCAATTCAGATATCGAATTATCAAAAGATGTGTTTGACTGCTTGTAAACTATGGTTGACCTTCTGAATATATTCTAGAGATTGGGGGCAGCATGAGGAAAGTGCTCCCTTGAAACACAAGAAGGTTGTTCAAGTGGCTCTGACACCATAAGGAATTTGAGATGAAGAGGAAGCTTGCCTTCAAGCAGTTAATGTAATCATGACAAAGTACCTTCATAGTTGATATGTTAATGCTTTCCAAATTAATCTTATAGGATAGAAGTTCCCCCTACATTTTAAATTAGACGTTAGTTATATCTGATAGGTTGGAGGATCCTGTTCATGTTTTTTTGGACTACCAACTTCATATAAATAGGCATGACAGTTACGCTGGTCTCCTTGTGGGAGTATACAAGCCACTTTTTGTGGGATTTAAACCCTAGAAGCAGCTTTAACAATGCCCATTTTCAGTAACCTGGCTTGCCTCTTGTGGCTAGTTCCTGTAATGTTATTGTCTAGCCCTTCCAACTATTTTTTATAAATGTCAGAAACCAGCTATCTGGCAAGCATGTCTTCTTTAGTTCCAATTCTCTGATTTGATGAAATTGACATCTTTCATGAAAGTGCCCTTTCATTGTTGTGATCTACACAGCCAGTTCTAATCCAAAAGTTGTTAATTCTCCCAACAATTTATTATTTTCCTTTGTGAAATGTTTCTTTATTCCAATTTTTCCATAAGAAGGAGATGCCTATCAGTTTGATCAGATTCCACTCTTTTTACCTTTCATATCACCTATTTATCCCTAAAAAGGACCCTTTTCTAATGAGGGGCAACAAAAAGTACTTTGCTCAACAACAATCCATGTCCTTAAAACTTTGGTAACCTCGCAGTTCCACATACTATACTTAACCACTTCTGACTTGTGACAAACCATATAACATCCATTTGTAAAGCCAGTATGATGTAGCTGATCCACAAATGCTAAACTGCTATGAAGAACCATCCCTCCATGTACACTTCAGAGTTAAAAGAAGACCTTGAATTTTTATTTGGCAATACACTGGGATACAAGGCCTATGAGTTGCTTGCATGTTTTTGATACAGTAATGGAGTAAATGAACATTGTTTAGAACTTGAATGTTGTAACAACCTCAGTTATCTAAAATAAATTCATGCTGAGAACTGGCTTTTGAATTTTCAAGCATAGAGGCATAATGAGAGAATTTCAAAAGAGGAATTCCCTCTGCTTTTTATAAAGAGCAGCAAGCATTGATGAATGAAAATCACTCTATATCACTCATTCTTTCTTGGAGGGCTATTGATTATTTTGTATTGTGCCATGGTCTTTTATTTGTGTGCCACAGCAGCAATATTGCTTATTTATTTCTTTATTTATGTTATTTTCAGCCTTTTCTAAGAGTTGTGCTTGCACTTCCACATTGTATCATACTGATTGTACTCTTTTTCAGTTGATTGTACTCTTTTTCAGTTCCATTGACCTACTTATGTGATCATTTGTTGGACATTAATGAATTATCATATCTTTAACAAATTTTAATTTTAGTTTAAACGGTTGTGAATACTCTAATGCATGGTGTCTTCAGGACCTCAAAATTTTGGACCTCCGAATAATAATTTAAAACAAGTTGTATATCAATAAACTTTTCCATGTATGCATACATTCTTCATATGCGAATACAGTCTATAACGATATATGTTGTATACCCATGTCTAAAATGTCTATAACAATATATGTTGTATACCCATGTCTAAAATGTGGAGGATATTTTTGTTTCTTATAATGCTTCTAAGCAAATCTATTATTTAACAAAACCACCGATTATTCTTCAAGTTTTGTCACAGAGAAATAAATATATGGTGACATAAACATGGAACATTAGCTAGTAATCTATCCTCTCCCTAATTCAGAATTCTATCCAGAGGTGATAGTTGTTTGTGCTTGCAACTCCATCAATCATGTTAGCTCTCATGGGATTAAAAACTATATTATCTTCCCAATACAAAGATTTGTGACAATCATCTTCTTTTATAGGATTCTGTTTACTAAATCATGCAAGAGCTAATTATCAAGGGATTTTTGACAGTGTTTTTGTGTAATTACAAAGCTACTTTCATCAAGCAATGAAGAAGAATACTGACAGTGGATGATATGAGTTACGAAACCCTCAAAAACAAATAAGGAATGGACTTATTGAGCATCAAGGCAGCAATTTAGGATTCAAAGCCTGTATTTTACACATTAAAGCCATGCAATCAAGATAATAGTAATCTGGGAGGTTCGTATTGGTATTTCACAGAGATTTTAACCAGAACATTTCACATATGTGTCGTGGATGGAGTTTAGCCCTGTTTTTGGGCAGGCATATACTATCAGGACTAATTGCTGTGCGTTGAATAGAATAGATTCCCTAGTTCTATATCTGTAACCCTAAATATTATATTCAAGTGTGACTAATTACTCTGTTTTTGCACCTGCGCGCATAAGTACATTCGTAAATAACATAACAACAAAGGTGATAATTTCTGTCAAAGTAACCCAACTTCCTTATTAACTCATTTTTTTGAGTCAAATTAAGTGAAATAGGTTTGTATGACATGCAGTTTTGTAGGTATTTTAGCCTGCTTTCATGGCAGAACACTCTTAACAGATCTGTTGTTTTCCTCCTACTGATTGAATCCAAAAGCAAACGTCCCAAAAGTGCAGATGCTAAAAAGGAAAAGGATGATTCAAACTCTGATGCAGAAGAAGGAATCCACAATGGGAAGCCTGAAGTGAATTCAAAACAATATGCACAAAGTGCCAAGCCTTCAGAGCCACCCAAAGACTACATCCATGTGAGAGCAAGGAGAGGCCAAGCTACTGATAGCCACAGTCTTGCAGAGAGGGTAAATTCCCTTCATATTAAAATCGCTTAAAACAACGCCGTAATAAATTATGGCACCCTACTTGCTGCCAATTAAGCGTTAAATGATAAGTACCAATGCCCAAGACAGAGATAGGTGCAAAGTAGAGCTGCCAAATGTTTCAAAGGAGATGCCTACACTGTCCAATTATTAGCATAGAAATGCCAAGTTTCAGACGCCAAGGAGAATGTTTAATATGTCGACAACAAATGGTTTTTAGTGCCACAAACACACGACATAATCAGGTGTCAAAGACAGTCTAGGGTTCTCAGTGAAACTGGTAATTCAATGCTTGGGTGAGATATAGAAGCCCTACTTCAGCGATCAAGGTACTAAAATAAAGAACAAGGAGATTCGTTTGTCTCTGTGGAAAACTTGCTTCTTTCATAGGATAAAAAGATTGGGAAATTTGTGGATCTCAAAGGGTTATTGATCAAGATCCTGGGGGTAAACATCTATATTGATTAATTGTTTTGAAGAAATTGCTTGCAGAATTATGTCACAGTCTCCTACTGGAAAGTCCTAAAGTGGACTAAATTTAGTTTCAGGTTTCTCTATGATGCTCACAGAAATAGCATAAGTATGTTGTTAAAGGAAAGCGCTCACTGCTAGGGTTTGGTCTCCTATTATTGGAGATATAGAAAAGTTTGTCATGAACTATCAAGACTTCTCCACCTTTGCCAGTCCATTACAATCCAGATTTGGGAACTATAAAGATTCACTCAATGTTCGTACATTTAGATACTAAACCCATTCAGATTCTTCAAAAATCCCCCAGAGCTCTTGAAAAATTTAATAAAATTCATAGTAATCACCAGAAACCAATTGATTGAAGCATTGACTCATTAAATAAATTTTAACAAATGAATAGACAAACGAAATAATTTGAAACTATCCAAGAAGAGCCTGATCATTCATTTATTTATGTCAAGCGTTCACAGGATAGTTTAAAATTGATGCTATCCATGGATTGAGTCTTTTGATATTCTTCAGTCACTTCTACAAAGAAGAACCCTAACAAAGGAGGCCTTTATTCTCTCAGGTACACACAAAATTGTAGAACTTCCTCCTGTTACAGATCTCATGTATCATGAAACAGAATAGATCATGGCTGCTTTCGATGAGCCAACTTAGACATCTTTGACGTCAGTTCTCTTACAAGCTTTGCAACAACCATTGCTGTCATTCCATCAACTGTGTCACGTTGTGGATTAAATTCCACAACATAAGCCGCCACAATGTCTCCTTGCAATTTTGTACAATGTTCATGACTTCACGAAAAGAGAGACCACCCGGTTCTAGGTGCGAGACTCCAGGTGCAAAAGCCGGATCAAGGCAATCCACGTCAATTGAGATATAAACGCCTTTCACACCTTCCCCAAGTTTCTGCAAAAGAAATGGGAGATACATCATACAACAGAAGCTTTGGATAAGAGTTAAGCAATCAAAGCCATTAAAATGTCAACACTCATAGCCCCAATAAAGAGATGTGGATCAAGTACTTATAGAATTAATTTAAAAATCAGTCTGCAGTTCTTATGGCACTGCAAAGAAAGTAAATAACATGGCAGCAAAGAAAGTAAAAATACTGACAGTGGATGATATGAGTTACAAAACCCTCAAAAACAAATAAGGAATGGACTTATTGAGCATCAAGGCACCAATTTAGGATTCAAAGCCTGTATTTTACACATTAAAGCCATGTGATCAAGATAATAGTAATCTGGGAGGTTCGTATTGGTATTTCACAGAGATTTTAACCAGAACATTTCACATATGTGTCGTGGATGGAGTTTAGCCCTGTTTTTGGGCAGGCATATACTATCAGGCCTAATTGTCGTGCGTTGAATAGAATAGATTCCCTAGCTCTATATTTGTAACCCTAAATATTATATTCAAGTGGGACTAATTACTCTGTTTTTGCACCTGCGCGCATAAGTACATTCGTAAATGACATAACAGCAAAGGTGATAATTTCTGTCAAAGCAACCCAACATCCTTATTAACTCATTTTTTTGAGTCAAATTAAGTGAAATAGGTTTGTATGACATGCAGTTTTGTAGGTATTTTAGCCTGCTTTCATGGCAGAACACTTTTAACAGATCTGTTGTTTTCCTCCTACAAAATGAATCCAAAAGCAAACGTCCCCAAAATGCAGATGCTAAAAAGGAAAAGGATGATTCAAACTCTGATGCAGAAGAAGGAATCCACAGTGGGAAGCCTGAAGTGAATTCAAAACAATATGCACAAAGTGCCAAGCCTTCAGAGCCACCCAAAGACTACATCCATGTGAGAGCAAGGAGAGGCCAAGCTACTGATAGCCATAGTCTTGCAGAGAGGGTAAATTCCCTTCATATTAAAATCACTTAAAAACAATGTCGTAATAAATTATGGCACCCTACTTGCTGCCAATTAAGCGTTAAATGATAAGTACCAATGCCCAAGACAGAGATAGGTGCCAAGTAGAGCTGCCAAATGTTTCAAAGGAGATGCCTACAATGTCCAATTATTAGCATAGAAATGCCAAGTTTCAGACGTCGAGGAGAATGTTTAATATGTCGACAACAAATGGTTTTTAGTGCCACAAACACACGACATAATCAGGTGTCAAAGACAGTCTAGGGTTCTCAATGAAACTGGTAAGTCAATGCTTGGGTGAGATATAGAAGCCCTACTTCAGCGATCAAGGTACTAAAACAAAGAACAAGGAGATTCGTTTGTCTCTGTGGAAAACTTGCTTCTTTCATAGGATAAAAAGATTGGGCAATTCGTGGATCTCAAAAGGTTATTGATCAAGATCCTAGGGGTAAACATCTATATTGATTAATTGTTTTGAAGAAATTGCTTGCAGAATTATGTCATAGTCTCCTACTGGAAATTCCTAAAGTGGACTAAATTTAGTTTCAGGTTTCTCTATGATGCTCACAGAAATAGCATAAGTATGTTGTTAAAGGAAAGCGCTCACTGCTAGGGTTTGGTCTCCTATTATTGGAGATATAGAAAAGTTTGTCATGAACTATCAAGACTTCTCCACCTTTGCCAGTCCATTACAATCCAGATTTGGGAACTATAAAGATTCACTCAATGTTCATACATTTAGATACTAAACCCATTCAGATTCTTCAACAATCGCCCAGAGCTCTTGAAAAATTTAATAAAATTCATAGTAATCACCAGAAACCAATTGATTGAAGCATTGACTCATTAAATAAATTTGAACAAATGAATAGACAAACGAAATAATTTGAAACTATCCAAGAAGAGCCTGATCATTCATTTATTTATGTCAAGCGTTCATAGGATAGTTCAAAATTGATGCTATCCATGGATTGAGTCTTTTGATATTCTTCAGTCACTTCTACAAAGAAGAACCCTAACAAAGGAGGCCTTTATTCTCTCAGGTACACACAAAATTGTAGAACTTCCTCCTGTTACAGATCTCATGTATCATGAAACAGAATAGATCATGGCTGCTTTCGATGAGCCAACTTAGAAATCTTTGACATCAATTCTCTTACAAGCTTTGCAGCAACCATTGATGTCATTCCATCAACTGTGTCACATTGTGGATTAAATTCCACAACATCAGCCGCCACAATGTCTCCTTGCAATCTTGTACAATGTTCATGACATCATGAAAAGAGAGACCACCCGGTTCCAGGTGCGAGACTCCAGGTGCAAAAGCTGGATCAAGGCAATCCACGTCAATTGAGATATAAACGCCTTTCACACCTTCCCCAAGTTTCTGCAAAAGAAATGGGAGATACATCATACAACAGAAGCTTTGGATAAGAGTTAAGCAATCAAAGCCATTAAAATGTCAACACTCATAGCCCCAATAAAGAGATGTGGATCAAGTACTTATAGAATTATTTTAAAATCAGTCTGCAGTTCTTATGGCACTGCAATAGACAAATATTTTTCCTAGAAGATTTATAATTAATATATAATATACATATATAACATGGCAGCAAAGAAAGTAAAAATACTGACAGTTGATGATATGAGTTACGAAACCCTCAAAAACAAATAAGGAATGGACTTATTGAGCATCAAGGCACCAATTTAGGATTCAAAGCCTGTATTTTACACATTAAAGCCATGCGATCAAGTTAATAGTAATCTGGGAGGTTCGTATTGGTATTTCACCAGAACATTTCACATATGTGTCGTGGATGGAGTTTAGCCCTGTTTTTGGGCAGGCATATACTATCAGGCCTAATTGCCGTGCGTTGAATAGAATAGATTCCCTAGTTCTATATCTGTAACCCTAAATATTATATTCAAGTGGGACTAATTACTCTGTTTTTGCACCTGCGCGCATAAGTACATTTGTAAATAACATAACAGCAAAGGTGATAATTTCTGTCAAAGTAACCCAACTTCCTTATTAACTCATTTTTTTGAGTCAAATTAAGTGAAATAGGTTTGTATGACATGCAGTTTTGTAGGTATTTTAGTCTGCTTTCATGGCAGAACACTCTTAGCAGATCTGTTGTTTTCCTCCTACAGAATGAATCCAAAAGCAAACGTCCCAAAAGTGCAGATGCTAAAAAGGAAAAGGATGATTCAAACTCTGATGCAGAAGAAGGAATCCACAGTGGGAAGCCTGAAGTGAATTCAAAACAATATGCACAAAGTGCCAAGCCTTCAGAGCCACCCAAAGACTACATCCATGTGAGAGCAAGGAGAGGCCAAGCTACTGATAGCCATAGTCTTGCAGAGAGGGTAAATTCCCTTCATATTAAAATCACTTAAAAACAACGCCGTAATAAATTATGGCACCCTACTTGCTACCAATTAAGCGTTAAATGATAAGTACCAATGCCCAAGACAGAGATAGGTGCCACAGAACGGTAGCATGGAGGCCCGAATAAATGCCGGATCTTTAATCGACATTCTTTGTAACGACGCGGCATCGGCCGATCATCTTGGACAAACCCCTGGCACCATAGAAGGTCTCGTATCACTCATCCAACAGGCGAATGATTACCCCCGAGCGGTTAAAGTTGGGATCAGAGCTCTGTTTTCTCTCTGCTTAGCGGATTCGAACCGGGAACCTGCTGCTTGAACCGGGGCGGCTGAAGCGCTGATCGAAGCCCTGGTGAATATCGATAAACCTGAGGTTAGCCGAGCGCTGGCAATGATAGAACTTCTGTGTAAGACCGAGACGGGGCTAGAAGCGGTCTGTCAACATGCGCTGGCTGTTCCCGTTCTGGTGAAGCATATTTTCAAAGTCTCATTTGATTCAGCTACAGAGAGCGCGGTGGCTATTCTTGTAGCTATCTGTTCCGGATCCGAAGATATTCAGAGAGAGGCAGTCCAGGTCGGCGCTTTTACACAGTTAATCAGTTGCGAGTGAAACAACAGGTGTATTGGCGGTTGCGGAAAACAGGGAAGCCAAGTGTCAGCATGGGACGAAGGACGAAGGGACCCGACGCCACGTGTCAGCGGGAGAACGAAAGGGACGACGAAGGTCCCTTTCAAAGGAAAGGCCTATCGGCCTAACTAATTATGTGTTGATTTCCATGGAATATTTACATTTATATTAACGTCAAAGGAATGTTGTATTTTTAAAAAAGCGTTATCTTTGAAATGTGAGCCTTATTTTGGATGTTGTTTGAAATATTTACTAATAAGTAATGTAATTTATTCGTTAGTGATTTGATAATGATATTCGTTATTGATTTGATAATGATGGGATACAGGACAATCCTCCTGCTAGTGATGGGATGATTTTTTTTTTCCAAAATAAGAGAGTAATTATCCATTATGATGATAGCTAATTAATTGGCTCGAAGAGCCACCAATAGTAGAATTTTTAAACATAAATAACATAGCATTTTGGTTGAGTGAAATATAATCTAGAGCATTATTAATACCAATAAAGTTTTATGGAATTATGGAGTTTTGGTTGAATAAAATATAAGTTAGGGTTTTTAGTGAGTATAGAATAAAGTGAGCGATGGTTGGTTTGTCAACAAATTTTTTTTGGTAAAAAAAATTATTGATTAGAAATTTTATAGGCAAAAATATAATTATCTTAAATATTAAAATTCACTTATTATTATAAAATTGTATTACTAATTAATTTTTATATAAAAATTAAGTTTAAAATAAATATTTCACATGATTCCATCATCGTGTGACTTTTGCACAAATAAATTAAAATAAAAAATTTGTACTTAAATTACTTGGACTCAAAACTAGAATTATATTATTGCATTAATGGTTAAATTTTTTTAATATAAAAATAACGTCAAGAATAAACATTTCAAATCAAAATTGTATTCAAAAGTTTTATGAAAATTATTTTCATGGCAATTCGTTTTTATGAAAATTACTTTTATGGCAATTCACTTTTATGAAAATTACTTTCATGGCAATTCACTTTTAGATATTTTAATTGATAAAATACATGATTTTTTTAAAGTAAATATTAATAAAAAATTATTTAATTTAATTTTAATTTTTAAATTTGAAATCTAATTAATTATATAATTAATAAATTCCTTATATTTACTCATATTACCAATAAAAAATAAATTCTCTCTATTTCTATATATTTAAATAAATTTATTTTGACTCATTATCCCTTTATATATAATACTAGAAGTTAATAAATTATTAATTTTCTTATTATTTTAAAATATATTAACGGACCTGTATTTAGTAGGAAAAGAAAGCATTTAATAAATAAAGCAGGTATATTTATCAACCTATAAATCAAATTTAATATAGACAACCAGTTAGGCTTACCCGTTGGGCCGTTAATAATATAAAAGATGGAAAACATGAGTAAGGTCGAATTCTACTATGTATTTCATTAAAGTTTGTAAATAATTAAGGTTATTTAATTTTAAAAACCAAAAATTATTGTGTTTTAGGAATATTATTGAGATATATTTTTTAATGTAAATTTT
>APFE030914868.1:0-23120 GCA_000404065.3 Pinus taeda | reverse complement strand
TAAATAATTTATTAATTAAATTAGATATCAATTGAAGTATAAAATTATTTTATTTATGAGATGAGTCATCCACCTCCTAGTTATTTAACTATTAACATTTTAAAAAAGATAAATTTGAGCCCCCATACATATATATATATATATATTCTTAAGAATTTAACCTATTAATACCTATAGAAATCTCATCAACGTAAATAGAGAATTTTATAATGTAAATAATAGTAATACGGCTCTTCATATTATGAAATCATAGCATTTACAATGAAAATATGGCTATATCATATGATCTTATTGTGAAATATAAGTACCAGGTATACAATGCATATAAAACTGTGTAAAGAGCCCTACCGAGACCTCAAACCGGATATTTATCAGCTACATGGCATAAATACCAATGCGGAATATATATTACAAACACCAACCAACAATATAAACTATAGATAGCTATAAATCAAATAGTATCGTCAAGACGTGAAAAATCAAGGGCTATTCTAGTGACCAGGGGGTGGTGGGGTGAGAAATGGGATCGGAGGGAATTGGAAGTTTGGAATCTGTGGGAAAGGAGGAACACTCAACGTAGGAATGTTGGGTAGAGGAGGAACACTAGTGGGGATAGGGAGAGGAGGAGCATTGGGCAGCGAAGGAATAGCTGGCAGAGGAGGAGCATTGGGCAGCGAAGGAATAGAAGGAATAGTTGGAAGAGGAGGAGCATTGGGCAAAGAAGGAATAGAAGGAATAGTTGGAAGAGGAGGAGCATTAGGAAGCGAAGGAATAGTTGGAACGGCACTGGGCAGCGAAGGAATAGAAGGAAGAGGAGGAGCATTGGGCAAAGAAGGAAGCGAAGGAATAGTTGGAAGAGGAGGAGCATTAGGAAGCGAAGGAATAGTTGGAAGGGGAATGTTGGGGAGAGGAGGAATACCAAAATTGGGAAGGGCTGGAACTGGAAAGTTGGGCAACGAAGGGATTGTGGGAGTCGATTGGACTGCTTTGGAAGATTCATCGACATTCTCAGCCATTGCTCGACCCCTCATCATTCTCACGAAATCTCCACTGTAACACTTTGCAGGTACAGTTTCATGGCGGTAGCTGAAAGACCCTGCGTTGTACGTGAGAACTCCATTGTATTCCGACTGTAACGTGAGGCTCGATGGTGCAGACTTTGAGGGAATACTGCAGGAGTCGTAAGGGCTTCTGAGCGGCTTCACCGAACACTTGTTCAATGGATCAGCAGAGTGAAAAATATTGGAAGGAAGCTCCACCTTGAATTCTCCATTTTCATCTGTTTCTGCTGTGATGGATACGGTCATAGTTTTCCGGTTGAGGCTGCATTCCAGAGCAACCGAAGCACCTGTTCATTTGTCAAAAGGAGAAAGAAACTATGCATGATCAGTACAGTAGATTTACCATATTGATTTAGTGGACTCAACTATCATTATCATAAAAAATACAATGAAAATATATTAAAATGAAAAAAACAATGATACCAGATATAACATAGCCATTTTCAGAAAGGCTGTGCTCCAAACAAGTATCACAGAACACATTTCCAGTAACCACGACAGATGCAGAAGCCTTCTCTTCAGCTGCATAATTACTGGCAGCACCCAAAACCAAGAAGCTTAAGAAAAAACCGAGCGCAATTGATATTGCAGGTTTTTCGACGAACGCCATGATCGCTCCAGATATTCAATTACACAGATGTGTATATAACTAAACTTCCTTTTCCCTTGTTTCTGCTCTGGCCAGAGTTTGTTGTTATATATATAGTGGCCTGGACTCAACTTTTTCTTTGGTAGTTGCACTGTCGACGTAAAAAACATACCAAGAAAGCTGAAGTGTTGGCCACCGTACGTGTCTAGCGTATGGGTTGATTATCTGCCCGCCCAAATTTGCAGTCGTATATGGGTTTGGTTCGGAGTTCACATATTCCACGTAATCGGTTTTCGGAAAAGAAAACGACTTGGAACTGCGCGCGGATTAGTTTAATATTGCGGGGGCTTTTTAGCTTCGATTTTGACTTTGCGTGTATTTCTGTGATTTCATTTCTTTCGAATTGGATTGAAGTTGTAACTGTTTCCAATTTTGGAGGTTTAATACTTTATAAAATTTTAGGTGATAACTTTCAGTTTTATTTTCCGGATGAAGTTAAACGACGTTTCAACTTTCCAAAAAATGGTTGAGTTACGACGATGGTGCAGATGAATTAGGTGTAATGTAGATGAGTTAAAAGAAGTATTTGGTGAGAATTGAATGCATTTTATAAATGAATATGTTTAATATTTTATAAGCGACTTTGCCAAGAGTTAATGCACGAATTATTGTTATTTTCAAAAACTAATTATGTATTCAAAAGGTCCAGGTTTGGTATTAAATTATTTCTATGGCAGACACTTTTGAAAAGTCTATCATATTTAAGCTTCTAGACTGATTTAAAAAAAAAAAAAAAAGTTAATGAGAGAGACTGAATATTGATTTTTAATTTTTATTTTATTTATTATTTAAATTTAATTAATAGAGAAATGATGAGTATTGAAAAATGTCACTCACTTCACATAATTCTATATCATAACACTCACGAACGCCTCAATAAAAACTTATCTGATATTTAAGTAAATAGAAAATAATATTATTTATAATTAAAATAATTTTGAAATATAGATATATTTCTAATTAAAAAGCTAATATATATATATATTATATATATATATAAGAATAATTTGGACAAATTCAACTAACCAATACTAGTAAAAAAAATGTGTGAAATATAGTTTATATTTATATAAAAAAAATAAATAAAGGAAAAGACTTTGCATAAATTTTAATTAAAAAAAATTAAATATAATTTATATATATTATATTAAAAAATGAAAAAAACATTTAATTAAATAATATTATTGAAATCATATTTTATTATTTCTTTATATTGTGTGAGTTGGGAGGTGTTGATGGGACTATCACTTTAGTCAATGAGTGAAGATTTGGTATCTCCTTGCTTGCCTTTATTCAAAAATGTGGACACATGTGGTATGTGTCTAGATTCACTGAAGTTGTAATGAGAGTTACTTTAATTCGTAAACGTGGTATCCACTTAAATTTAACGAACTTGCAACAAGGTGGTTTTGGGGTTTCTTGGTCTATATTCGTGTGAAACTCGCACACATGGAAGATTTGTTGGCTGTGGTCATTATTCCTCTACCATCATTTTCAATGTTGGCTTAGTCCTTTGCATTCGTTGCTCCCATCCTCTGCCAATTTATGGTTCACAGTTCTTCTTTACTAATGTTTCAGTTTGTGATACTTTCTCCCTCGTTGTGGTCATTTTTTCGCTTACTCTCTCTGGTTTATTGAGATCACTGCAACTCGTGGAAAGATTTCTACACCTTTTTTAATATTTTGCAATCTAGCTTGTTGTGCCTCCTACTATATTTTGCCTTGTTGTGATCATTGACATTCCTGCTACCTCTAGTTTGTTGAGGACACTATGAGTGGATGTGGGATTTTTTCACCTTTCTTATTCTCCAACACTCTAGTTTGCAGCAGCTCCTATAGTATGTGCATTTGGTCTGGCTCCCTATTTTTGTAGACATGCTCAATAAAAGAGCAAGATGACAACATTGTAGTGGCTTTTAGGAAGGATTTATAAGTTCCTAAGATCACTCAAGGGAAGAGACCTTGGCTTACATCTTCAGGGAGCAGATCCCCATCGAGGTTTAGGACAAGTTGCAAGATTTTGAAACTAATTTGTAGTTGAAGGAGATTCTTTATCAAATTCGGAGGTTCTTACAGATATCGGGGATTGGGTGTTTGACACAAGGCATACCCATGGAAGACAAAACCAATAACTATTGACAACTGACTTATTTTTGAGAATGAAGATGTTGTTGGGTTGGGTGATCATGGACATAAATGATGTAATTGAAGAAATATTTTTTATGCTGGAGAAGGTGGTGCTCAATTACAAGGAAACGAGATCACATCTCTGTTGAAGAATCTAACTAGTGTCATTCTTCATAATTATATTTGAGTCATGATGCAATGTACTTTCCAAAAGAAATAAAAAGGAAACTTATTATGAAAGAAAATAATTTATTAACATGGTTTTATTATTTTATTTTAGGTCAAAGCCTCCATTGTAGGCTTCTAGGGTTTATGTCTTGAGTCCTAGTCCTTTATTTTCATGTAATAGACCCCTCTAGGGCTTTATATATTAAGAAAGAAAATTATTTTGATGTAAAATAAGTCAAATAGGCCTCCTCCACTAACTTGGCATCAAAGAAGACAAATCGACCTAATTGGGAGCCAAAAACCACTATACATAAGCAACAACTCGACCTCATGTGTAGCACAAGAAGAGCAAGTTCAATCTGCAGTTGCAGAAGGAGAAAAAGAAGAGTGAAATACCTAAGAAGAAGGAGAAGACCCCAGCAAAGAAGAAGGAGACTTTTATCAAGCAAGAAGAATCCAAAACTCTCTTTTTACTACAACATGTGTGAAGTTTCTAGTTTGTAAGAAGGCCAAACTTTTTAGATTTGTAGCAGGGCAAAAAATCTAGGAGCTTAAGGGCCAAAATTATGTATAGTAGTTGGGTTGAAGTTGTTTGACTTGAAGAAACTACTAAAGTTTGGACAATCTTTTTAGAAGGTTGTCTTGATCAAGTGAGGAAGGTCTTTTGGTTTGGTCTAAGGTCTTGGTTTGTCTCAATCTGATTTGAATATATTAGTGGAAGAGTTTGATTGGGTTTTTCCCCTATATAGGGGTTCTAACCCTAGTTGATTTCCTATATCTAGTGTCATTGATCTTCATGTTTTGATTTTATAATTGCTTGGTGAGAAGAAGAAGATAAAGAAAGACATAAAAAAGAAAAGACAATAAGAATATAAGAATATCACAAGTAATTGTCAACAAAAGAAAATATGTTTTCCTTTCTAGTTTCTCTAACATGGTTTGAGAGCTAAGGTGAAAGATAAGATGGAAAAAGGAATATTGAAGATCTATTAAAAGGGTCAAGTAAAAAGGTTCAAATAAAATTATAAGGAGAAGGATCATATAAGAAGAATGCCTGTTATCTAGTAGGGAAGACATTATCTATGGAAACTTCAACGAAGACAAAAAATAAACTAGAAGGGACCTCTAACTATTGAGCATGGAAGAAAGGATAAACCTCATCCTAGAAAAACATAAAGTATTGGATTTCGTTCATAGAAAAGTTAAGGAAACCACAAATGATGCATGAAAATAAAAATACAAGGAAACAAACATCATGGTTATGATTCTAATTGTATATGTAGTAAAGGACAACCTAATCCCCTATATATCCAATATACACACTGTAAAAGGAATGTATGAGGCTCTCTCCAAATTATTCATTATCAAGAACATTCGACAAGTTGCTAGTCTCAAGAATGAACTAAGGACTTTAAAAATCACCAAGGATGTTATTATATCTCCCTACTCTGTAAGGGTATCCAAAATAAGAGATGAGCTCCAATTCATTGACGAGATCATTCCATAAATAGAACTTGTGATTGTTTCACTATTAGGTCTACATAAATGGATGAGCTCCTTTGTGTCAGGAATTAGTAGTTGGAAAGAAACTCCATCATTTGAAGAAATGTGGGAAGCATGCATGTTATAGACATATTTGGACACTTCAGGCCCAATCTTATATGTCGATAAACTAGGGCTCTTTAAACCCTGAAAGTGTTGTTTCATACACTAAAGGATCATGGTCAACTGATTACATCATTCCCCAAAAGTTCCACGTGAAAAACCATCTAGAACTGGCCAAAACAATACCATATTGACTGCTCCACTGTCAGGGTGTGATGCATACTGAAGAGGCCTTCTGTAGGGTGCAATGAGCAAGGATGGACAAATGTCCGAGATAGTTTGCTAAGTGGATGCTCATGGAATCTTCTAGAAACTTCTCTTATGACACCTGCCTCTCTGAATTTGCCCAGGGATGAGTAAGAGATCCAAGAAATCTCCAAGCGGAATGACACTAATCAAAAACCCGAAGATGACTCACACCCTTGCACGCATGTATAAATGGATCCCACATCTGAGAGATTTGGAGGCTGGAATTTTGTAATTTGCAAGGAAGTGCTGATAGTTTGTGGTTGTGAAAGAGCATTGTGTTGTTGATGTGATCTTGCTTTTCATGAGGTGAAGAGGTCTTTGATGCTAGGAGGATGATGTTGGATCAGACAGCTGGATTGTAATTCTCCCTTCTATTTTAATAAAGTTCTTTGAGTTTTCCTTCATACAATCATGTATTTGTGAACTAGTAGATCGAAAAGACACTAGTTTTCCTGGAAACAAAATGGTGACCATACTAGGGAGCAAATAGATGTTTGTGTGTTGTTGTTGTTTGCTTCATAAACTATAGAGGGAGCCTGAAGTTAGCCAGATAGCCTTCGAACTGCCCTTTCTCTGCAATTGCATAGTATGAATGTTGCTTCAGTCAATCTCCAGTTTAGCTTATGAATTGAACATTTGACTTACAAGCATTCTAGATGCCCTTTTGGTAGCTCAGTAACCTCCCAATATCATTCCTCTATACTTTTATCTTTATTGTCCATCATAGCTCAGCTTAACTCACTGAAATCAACTGCAAATTTGAGCCAAAACACATCTTAGTTGTGCTCCCTAGCCCATCACACTGTCTGTCACTGGAAACTAGCATGCATCGCACTTCCCAAGTGTAGCAGGTGCGATGCATCCCTGGTTTTGTGAAGCCCAGGTGTGATGACTGAGTGATCCTATTTCTATTCTTGGAATTTGGGTTTTTTATCCTTGTTTTCAGTTCTGTTTAATTATTTTGATGCTTATGAACAATACCTCATTACTGAAGCCTGCTTGCTTTACATATATCAACCTCCTTTGATTAGGATTAGTAAATTCTTTTATGTATTTGTCCATCGTTTACAATTCTTTGTCGAAAAGTTGCTTAAATAGATCTGTCGTTTTGGTACAAAGAGTGTCATAACTGTCATTTTGTGTCAAAAAGAGAAGTGTCATCGAGTCTTCCTTCTCTGAATAGTTGATTGAATTTTTTGTCATGTATTTGATTTGATTTGTTGTTATTCGAAATGTCAAGAGCATTTTCTATTCAAAATTGAAAAGTGCCGTTCAGTCTTCCTTTCTATTTTGAAAAAGAAATTGTCGAAATGTCACTTTGAGTGAAATGTTTCAGATCTATACTTAGTTCTCTTTTTTGGCATTCCTCACATTAAGGGAACAAAAAACAAATACATGCATTTGCATTTTCATTTAGCTTGTGTGCGAAAAATGATTTAGGAAAGTGAATTTAGAGTGTGCTCTTTACTCTTTGTTTGAAAGAATTGTAATTTTCTTTCCCTAGTAGCTAGGATTTTCATTGATCAGAATAAACGATGATTGCTTATCACTGTAGATTGCATTTTTAGGAATTTTACATCTACATCACGCGGTGAACCATTGAAAGGAAAACTTCTAAACAAGATCACCTCTAAAATAAATTTCAATAAGCTTAACAACGCTTTGCAACCTAACGCAACACATCTAGAGGTCTAGGCTAGAGAGGTGTTCCAGTGTCATAAAATCTAGTAACTATCATTTTCATCGAAGGTTGGGTGATTCCTCCTCTTTGATACAACAAGTGCTAGCACGAACTTGTGCTCCCCATATCGTCGCGTATATATTGGGAGACCACAATAGGCTTACATCCTTTATCCATAGGAAGCCGTGTCTGCCACCCTATCGATTGCAATGGACTAAACACAACATTCAAGAAGATTGACTACCGTACATAAGTCCTTAGTAATTTCTCTTTAATTTATCACCAAGGTGTATATTGTAGTTTTGCGATTGGTTTGGTAATACCTCTGTCTAGATTTCCAGAGTGTTCACTTTCATTCCTTCTCGACTCCTTAAAAGAAAAGGTCCATCTGAGCAGTTGTTACTTCAGGCTCATTGAAAATTGAAGGGGACTAGAGTCATCTTTAGATTTTTCTCGACTCTTAAAAATTGAAAAAGTAAAGTTGTGTCAAAGCATCATTAAAATTTATTAAATTCGAAATAACATCCCTATTCCTTCGTTGATCTTAGGTTGAGATAATGGAGTCCACCAATCAAGGAATCCCTTTTGAGGGTAATCCTAGTCCATTTTCTTCTTGGGGAAATATTGGTGCTCCATATATGCCCACATTGTCCCTTCCAGGAATCATAATTGGCTTGCCAGTATGGCTATTCTCAACCTCAGTCATTCAAAATACCGTGATTCCTGAGCAACCAGTTGATACTGAAGTTGACCCTTCGCCCTCTTCTTCATTTGTTTCTCCCTCTCCTCCTTCCTTTTCGCTTGGTGAAAGTAGTGATGCTAGTAACCGAGTGACTGAGAAGAAGAAGAAAGGGAAGGAGAAGAAGAAGAAGTTAGTTAAGCAAGGGGGCAACCATGCAGCATCTGGTGAAAATCCACACACTGAACTTTCCAAACCCAGACATCCATGCATAGTTTTCAAAGGAGACCATTTTCATCGAGAATGTCCATGCATTCCTCAGATCTTGAGAGAATTGTCTCCCCGTTCGCACCAATAGGTGTCATCAACCTCTGGTGATCATGTTGACAGCACGCCATCAACTAGTAATAGTGGACAGAAAGGAAGAGTCAAATTCCATGTAGCTTATGTGAAGGGGACCATACCCTTCCCCGTTGTCCCTTTTTGGATGAAGCCAAAAGAGTCTTGCATAACCATCCTACTTCACTACAGCGACTTCCACCTGGATACATGAAACTCTCCCCAAGTCCTTTACTAGTTGAAAATCTGACTAACTTAACTCAACTGTCGGTCGAAGCAACTATCGCTGAAAGTGTATCTTCTAAGTCCATACTAGACCAAAGTCAACAGGTTGAGATGGCAGTCAAACCAGTTTTACCTTCAGAAGATCCACCTTCAGATGATACCATTCCCAAAGAGAGTGAGAATGATATTGTTCAAATTCTTTTTGTTACTTCAGAGTCTAATGAACTTGGGGGCAATCTGCCTGTTCCTTCACAACAGGAAGAGAATCCCCCAGTTCCCACTACTCAAGGGGTTAATTCAACTGTTTATTCGGTACCCCCTCCAAGTAGTCTAGTCACTTCCTTTGATTGGAATCGACTAGTAAGATCCTGCCTTCCTTCTAATGCACCATTTCAAATCATAGTACAAGTTTACAAAATGATCGTGTCTGGCACTATCATAGATGAAGGGGCATTAGTGAGTATCATTTCCTCAGCTACTTGGAAAGCACTTGGTTCACCATCGCTTATGCCTATTACTCAAAATTTGTCAGGCTTTAACAAAGGAATGAGTCGACCGTTAGGGACCCTTCCTAAGTTACCATTTAATTTGAGAAGGAAAACCATTCACTTGAATGTGATGGTAGTCCGAGGACCGTTAGTTTACAATCTACTCCTTGGGTGTGACTATGTTTACAACATGGGAGCTATTGTCTCAACAGTCTTTCAAATGATGTGTTTCCCGCATGAAGGCAAAATTGTCACTGTTGACCAGCTTTCATTTCTCGGTTCAAGAACAACTTCAAGTCAAACATCATCCCTAAATGGTCCTTTTACGTTGAGAATGTCTCTTCAACCTTCACTCCATCCACCTAATTACCGCGAGTAGTCTGGTGAATGTAACGAAGCTTAGGGGCCATGCACCCTTATCTGCTTTGGCGGACGAACCCAGCTGAAAAGATAGGTTTCCCTATAAGTTATGTGATTGGAAGTGTTATCTCACACCATTCACCTTTGTCTATTTGATGGACAAAGCCAAGCAAATATTTTGTCTAACCGCTGACAAAAACAATCCTTCTTAACCATGGTGATTTCCATATGGTTACTGGAGATTCACCTTTTCTCGATGCCTGGGGGCATGTAAACCTTTTTATGCAAGCTAAAAATGACCAATTTCATTTTTTTAGCTTTTTAGCTTTCTTTTATCTTTTTAACTTCTTAGGTTAGGTGATTGGTCTGACACACCATTCACCTTTGTTTATCTAGTGGACGAAGCAAAGGAAGTGTTTTATCTATTCCGCGGATGAAACCATCCTACCTAACCTCAATAGTTCCTTAGCTTTCTAGTTTCTCTAGATTTTTTAGCTTTTTATTTTTGTCATTTCTAGATTACATAAAAAAAAAAACTAAAAGCTGAGCATATGTTATCGTATGCTTCAAGCTCATTAAAAAATGAACCTACCCCTAAGCATATGTTATTGTATGGTTAAAGCTCATTAAAAAATAAACCTACCTCTGAGCATAGTTATCGCATGGTTCAAGCTCGTTAAAAAAATAAACCTACCACCGAGCATAGTTCCCCCACGGTTCAAGCTCGTTAAAAAATGAACCCGCCTTCGGTAAATAACCTTTGTGATTGCCATGCTATCAGCCTTTCGAGCCTTGGTTGTGTTCTTGCCATCACCTTCATCCTTTGGGCTGATCATATGCTTCCACTTGATTATTTACCCTTTTGAGGAACAGTTGCGACAAGTGATCTTGTTATCTAGCCTCTTCACATCACCTTGTTTTGAGAAGTTCCAAGCTTACCTGGAACTAATTGCTACCCTAAATACCACTCGTTCCTAAAAAATGAGCCTTCTTCAAACTCTTTTCAGACTTGTTAAATATGAAAATATTGTTGAGCTATTGGCCTTTCCAGCTCATTAAAGTAATGGGAAGTTCCATCCCTCCTATATATTTTAATGTTTTTCAGACCTGAGGGATTATCTCATGAGGAAGTTCAAGCGCTTGTCATTTTGGCTCGCTAAAGTGATCGAAAAGTCATCCCTTTTGTATTATTTTATCGTTTTTTGGACTTAAGGGATTATGCTACGAAAAAGAACTACTGAAGTTTCCTTTTCGTCCCTTTTCAACCTCTCGAAACATCATAGCGACAAACTTGTCCCCTAGACAAGAGCGAGTTTCACTGTCGCTAGGCTCGCTAAAACGTAGCGAGAGGTTTGCCCGAAGGGAAAATTATAGAACAAGCGTATGTTATCCTCCTCAAGCTTGACAAAAATAAAGAGGTACTGGTCAGCAATGACTGGGGAAAAAGGGAAGAAAACTTCAAGAACTTTATGGTAGCAGGTCACTCTTGAACATGACACTTTCACTCCTTCACCATGATTGAGTCAAGTTGGGTTATTCCGTTCACTGGTCTTCCACACCATCCATCTTTTGGGGTTAACGCTATCAATCCATCTCAGTGTCACCAATATGTTCAAGAGAACTCATTCAGTTGAGAAACCACCATCCAGTTAATGCCTGATCCATTGCAATACCTTCACCCTCCATTTTTCATGACCACCATTCCTGAACCTTGTGTTGTCAGATCTTTTTCACCTCTAGAAAATCATTTGCTTCATTCCGTGTCATAGATGTGGGATACATTAAGGCCCTCCTACGATGAGTCGCTTCTTGTCGACATCAGCTCATTATCCAAGAAGTTGACTTAGAAACAACCCTTTCAGTACTTTCAAGCTTGCATGCCTCAATGGCAAGTTTCTCACTTCCAGTGACAGGTAGACATCAATGGCCTTCGACCAAAAGACTTTGCATGGTGTTCGAAATCAGATCATATATTCACACCACGTGAATTTTATTGTAGTACCTTGAGGGTCGTCATCATTATTGGTGATTCCTCTAGTGTCTGTTAACAGCTCACATTATTGGCTGGTAATCAGGCGATGTCTTTCCATGTTGGACTTTAGAACATCTCTTCACACGGATCAACCTGTACATCGGTCGAAGATTGAACGAGTTTGAAGACCCCGGATCTAGTTTCATCCATCTGGGTTGTGATATATTTAGGGACATAAAGACATCAAATGTACACAAAATCTGCACAAATAGTCATCCGAGCCGAGGATGATGACTCCACATAAAAAGAATCACCAGTCTGCAACTACAGATGATTGTCTGTCCTATGTACATGGAAATGAATTTATAAAGTTGAGCATGGGAATGCCCGCCTCAACTAGATCATGAAAATTATATTATGATGATGATGTATTGTATTGTATCTTATACAGGTCACCTTCTAGTTTCAAAAACCTCGGATCCTCATGATAAAGCATTTCACCTGACATCAAAAGATTTACAAATTCATGCTTTAGGGGGCAACTGTTATAGACATATTTGGGCACTTCAACCCCAATATTGTATGTCGCTATACTAGGGCTCTTTAAACCCTAAAAGTGTTGTTTCATACTGTAAAGGATCATGGTCAACTGATTACATCATTCCCCAAAAGTTCCACTTGAAAGACCATCCAGAACTGGCTAAAACAAGACCATACTAACTGCTCCACTATCAGGATGCGATGCATACTGACTCCTACACTAGCCAGGTGTGATGCATACTGAAGAGGCCTTCTGTAGAGTGTGATGAGTGAGGATAGGCAAATGTCCGAGAAAAATTGCTAGGTGGATGCTCATGGAATCTTCTAAAAACTTCTCTTATGACACTTGCCTCTTTGAATTCACCCAGGGATGAGTAAAAGATCTAAGAAATCTCCAACTGGAACCAAAAACAACAAGTAGAATAACACTAATCAAAAACCCAGAGATGACTCACAACCTTGCACACATCTATAAATGGATCCCTCATCTAAGAGAACTGGAGGCTAGAATTTTGTAATTTGCAAGGAAGTGCTGAGGGTTAGTGGTTGAGAAAGAACATTGTGTTGTTGATGTGATCTTGCTTTTCATGAGGTGAAGAGGGCTTTGTTGCTGGGAGGATGATGTTAGATCAGATAGTTGGGTTGTAATTCTCCCTTCTATTTTAATAAAGTTCTTTGAGTTTTCCTCCATACGATCGTGTATTTGTGAATGTTGTTATTTGTGAACGCCATTGTATGTTTATTGTATTTCTGATTCTGCAATGCTTATGATATAATAGATCGAGATGCTTTGATGGTGTTTTGTTACTTTGTCTCTACATGTATTCTCTATGCAGGAAAAGTAGCATAGGAATTGCAAGCTCTGTCGAGGGGGAGAGAGATCAAGCAAGGAGTCAAGCAAAAGATCTAGGTTGGTTCCTTTGCCTCTCTCTTATCTATCATACATAGAGGAAATCCCAAATTTCTTTGATTGTTTGTTTCTAGGATAGCTGCCAATCTTAGAGGGCTAGCAGATCGAAAAGACACTAGTTTTCCCGAAAACAATGCAGTCAATAATAAGAGATGATACAAAAAATTTAAGGGACCAAGGAAAATAATTGACCTATCCAAAGTAGAATGCTTTCATTTTCCTAATCTGGGACATTACAAGAACCAATATCCTAATAATCCAAGGAACAAGAAGAGAGAAAGAGAACATGCAACAATTGTTGATGAAGCTCAACCTAAGAAGAACAACAATGAATAATCAGAATTCAAACACTTATAATATTAACTCTTTCTCCTACATATCCTTCTTCTATTTTAAATTTTTTTAAAGTCTTTCTTTTATATTCTAATTTCTAGAGCTCATAGATCTAATATGTCTTATTAGAAATTCTAGAATTATTTTGATAAGTTGTAGGTATCCCTCTTTTTATATGGAATCTATTACTGCGGACAGAAGTATCTTCCCTAGACCTAGTGGCCTGGTATAGAACGACAGAACTCAAAGAATATAAAGTTCTCCTTAGAGGAATTGGAGAACAGGGAGATGCTTACTTGTGATTTGTCACAAGCTCTTCTCTCCTCTTTTCTTGTAATATCCAACTGTAGCTCCAGTCGCTGTAATTAGAACCTGCATAAACAATCAACACAAGCCAAAGATATACAACATCTATGTAGCATTATCCAATCACTCTATTCAATAAATCAACATAACATTGAAATATATTAATGTAAACATTACATAACACATATAGGAAAAGAATATACTCTTTGTATTAATATGAAAGGGAAAGTGTTTATAACCAAAAATGGACGTTGATCTTGTAGAGATCTACCCAAGTTTACTTGTCCTTCCTTTTCATAATGCACACCTCAAGGTTAGCCTAACGCATGGAAATGATAACTCTCTTAAGATCAAAGAAACAACATGAGGGTATGATTAGTCTCCAAAATCCAAACTCTAGCTAGTGGATGGAAGTAAATATATAGGAGATGATGAAAGTTTAGTAATTCTTATCCATTTACCAATCTAGGCTTGATGTCCACTCTTGATGGGTTGAGAATGAGCTCAAGGGATAAGAGGTGAAAACTCCAATGTGGGGTGAGATAGGATTCAAAGTTCTTATCCAAGGTAAATGGTTGTAACAACTCGTGGAAGCTTCTGGAAGAGGAAGCTTTGAGATTCATTTTATTTTTCTTGAATTTATAGAATCAACATACCCCCAGCAAGGGACAACCTACTCTTATCAGAGTAAGTGAAAAACTGAGAAACCTATTGTTGAATGAAGGTCCCTAAAGGGCTAGGGTGCACGAGGCCTTAAAAGCACTAGAATGAAGTATTCAAGGTCAGAAACTCAAGTATTTGGGAGAGTCATGCTTAGGGATTTTTGTAAGGATGATGACAAGGTTTTCATAAATGTTGATTGATCTAGTTTGTAGGCCTATTAGCCAGATGTGAGAAAATGGTCTATAACAGATTGCCCCCCTAAATTTCAAAGTCAAAAATGGCAACTGATGACTATAGTTATTTACCTTGTGACAAGTTCAGATCAAGAACAACTAGTCAGATCATCATCTATTACAATACATTTACATCATGATATCTTTGTTGAGGGAGGCATACCCATGCTCAACACATAAGCTAACATTACATGTAAAATCATCAAAAAGACATGTCCACTGATGAAAAAGGGTGGACTGATAATTGGATGAGTGTTTGTATGATCATAGCCATCATGCTTTGTAATATTGCATTAATCCTAAAATCACAGCTCAGGTGAATGAAATTAGATTTAGGGTACTCTATCTCATTCAATCGATTGTCCAATGTATGATTCTAGCCATGGGAATAAGGGAACTGAAGTCAAACATGGAAGACACCATTTGATTACCAACAAATGATTTAAGTCGCTAACGAACATGAGAGAAACCATCGATGATGTTAATGGCTCTCAAGGTGCTATAGTATAATCTGTATGGTGTGAATGAATGAGTTGAAGTCGGACACAACACAAAATATTTCGATCTAAGGCCAATGATGAAAACCAATCGCCAAGAGAGAGGAAACTTGCCATTGATGTATGCAATCCCCAAGGTACTAAAGGAAGAGTTTCTAAGCCAACTACCTAGATCATGAGTTGATGTTGATAAGAAGCGACCCATCTTACGAGGGGCTTGATGTATCCCTCATAAATGACATGAAATGGGTGTCATGATTTGAGACAAAATTACTTTGTTGTGGAAACGGTTCAGGAGTGAGAGACATGGAATGAAGGCTTAAGAGTATCGTAGTAGATATTAACTAAATTACTTCTCTTGAAAACATCAGGGACATGGAATGGAGTTCGCAACATTGACACAGAATAAAAAATGGGGGCTTTGATATGGTGTGATGAACCAAAAGGATAAGCAGATCTCCCAACCCAATAGGCATGGAGATGAAGTGGAAGAGTTTCATGTTCAAGAGTGACTCATTTCCATTAATAGGTAGAGTATCCCATTTTCCTAATTTCCCCAACCATTTTTGGTCAGTACCCTTTTAGTTTTCTTAACAAGCTTGAGGATGATAACATATGCTTGATCTGTAAGTTCATCTTTCGGTTGAAACCCTCTGAGTATGTTTAACAAACCCTAAGAAGGAGTGGTTTGGACCCATTGTTGTTTAATTTTTTTATGACTCTAGTGAAGGTCTAACTCAACTCCTTTTTCATGTTTAGAGAGTTTGAAAAAGAGCCAAAAAAGAAAACTCCAAAAGTTCATTTTTGTAAACACACTCTTGAGTCCAAAAAGGTAGAAAACAATACTTAGGAGAACCTAATATCCATTTTCGACTAAGGTACTCATTTTTCATAGATAGTCTAGTTCAATTTGGAGAAAGGTTAAACTAATACTGAGTAGATGTTTTTCAATTTATTTTCACGAGTTCGGAAAGACGAGTGCTCAAAAATACTTTCATATATAGGGAGTCTGAAAAGAGCTTAAAGAGAACTCCACCTAGAGTAACAAGTGGTATAATGGATAAAAACTAGTGTTGGTCATGATGGAACTGCTCAAAACACGTATAGGTCAAGAGGCAAGCTGATAAGGCCACTCGTTGCAGTTCCTTAGGAAAGGGTAAAACAACCATGTGAAAGCATATGATTGGCAAAGAAGATGGTGACAATGGAATGAGAAAACCATGGCTAATTTGGAAGAAATAGGCTGATAAAAATAGCAATCACAGAGGATAGGATGAGAATGGTATCATTTTTTCACAAGCTTGAAACATGGGAAACTATGCTTGAGATTGATTTCACTTTTACACAAGATTGAAACATGGGAAACTATGCTTCAGATTGGTTTCATTTACACAAGCTTGAAATAAGGAAAAACTATAATTGATATAATTTTTCATGCTCCTAGCATGACGACTCAATTCAAGGTACATGCCCCCAAGCTTCATTTCATTCACTTAAGTATATTTTTGGTTACTAATAGGTGGATGGAACAAAGGTTCATTCATGAGATCAAGTGAAAGAATCAACTAAGAATTTACAAGATATAATGAAAGACTCAAATTGGAAGGGGATTTGTTTCATTTTTTAATGAGCTTGACACAAGAAAGGAACTATGCTTAAGGTACTTTATGTCATCTTTTAACGAGCTTGACACAAGAAAATGAATCATGCTCCATGATCTTGTTTCATTTTTTAATGAGCTTGACAAAAGAAAATGAACCTTTCTTGGGGACTTTGATCATGACATGTAGAAGGCCATGCTTTGCAAGAGGTTCTCATTAGATGGGAGAAAAATTCTCTGAAATGTATTAAAGGATCCATTGGAAATATCAAACTCCAATGCCCCTAGTAAATGATGAACTATATCACCTATTAGATCATTAGTAGTCGCGGGCATGGAACAAGTTTCCACATAATTAATCTGTGGCAGGGGAGATACCACTTGCACATAAGGACTATTTAGGGAATTTGGTTGTTTGGGAGTCAAATTTGGACCAACGAATGAAATATGTTCAATGGTCATGATTCTTCCCTCATGCAATAAACACATCACATGAAAGAGGGAAGAGACATGAGCTCCCATGTAATAAACATAGTCACTCCCTGTTATAGACATTTTTGGGCACTACAACCCCAATCATAAATTTCCATAAACTGAGGGCTCCTAAGTCTTGAAAAGTGTTGCTTCACTGCCTAAAGGAACAAGGTCAGCTGATTACATCATCTCCCAGAAGTTCTCCACTAAAAAATGCTCAAAAATGGTCAAAACTGGACCATATTGAATGCCTAGTGCAAAGGGTGCGATGCATATCACCTTCCCAGTGTAAAGGGTGCGATGCATACTGAATGGCCCCTCTATAGGGTGTGATGGTCAGGAATGGACAAATGGTAGGGACAACTTGCGAGGTGGAAAATCATGGAATCTTCCAGAAGCTTCCCCTCTGACACTTGCCTCTCTATTTTCGATCAGGGATGAGTAAGAGATCAACATTCTCAAAGTGGAATCAAGGACTATCAGAGAGAGGACACTAATCAAGACCCCTAGAATATTGACTCACCTCCCTAACAATCATCTATATATGGATACTCATCACACAGAAGATCCAGAGCGCAGAACTTGTATCTTGTAGAGAAGTGTGTTGGTTTTCTGGTGTAGAACTTCATAGTGTGGGTGATCTCAAGCTTTACTTGAGGTGAAGAAGGGCTTTCTTGCTGGAGGATGATGCTGGGTCAGAACATATGGTTGTAATCCTCTTGCTATTCTTGATCTTAATAAAGCTATTCAAGTTTTCCTTCATATTCTTGTATGTTTGATTCTATATGCATTTGTATGGTTAACACATATCTGGTCCTATGTTATTTATGAATATAGATCTCTGTTCTTCGATAGTAGTATGTTGCTTTGATTCCACAGGTGTTTTGAAGCTGCGCAGACGAAGAAGAAGCGGCAAAGCTCTATCAGGAAGGAGAGGAATCAAATAAGGAACTGAGCGCAAGACTAAGGTTGGTGTCCTTTGTTCCACTCTTATCTATTTTCATAAAGGAAAGTGAAAGTAGACTTTACTTGTTTGTTTCTAAGATAGCTACCAGTCTTAGTGGGAATAGCAGCTCCGCGTGGACACTATTCCCGGTAACAAAATGGTGACTCCACTGGGGACCGAATAGATTGTTTGTTAGTATATCTTTGTTTATTTTATAAACTTACAAACGGAGCTAGCTAGACTTCGAACTGCATTTGTTATACAAATGCAAAGTAGATCAATGCTACTTCAATATATCTCTGGGTTTTGTTTATGAATTAAAAAATAGATCTACAAACGTTCTAATTGCCCTAAGTGGTGGCTCTAGTAACCTCCTTAGATCAACCCCTGTGATTTACATTTGCTAAACATCACTTGGCTTAAATCCCTTAAATGAATTGAAATTTTTGAGTAGAAACTCGTTAAAAGTCTCACACTGGTACCATTACACCCTGCCTTCAAGGCAGTCTATATGCATCGCACTTCCCAAGTGCAGTAGTTGCGCTGCATACTGGTTTCCAAGTGTAACAGGTGCGATGGTCCGGGAAGGTTAACTTTACCTTCAGACTTTGGTTTTTCCTTCACTATTTTCAGTTCTATTCAGGAGTTTTGCTATCTGTGGTCAGTATATCTCTGTGAAAACCCCCTTCTCTTGCATCATTTCGCCTCCATTGTGCAAAGAACTGTAAGTGTTTTTATGTATTGTGCGCCATTTTCAGTTCTCTTTTGCAAAGAAGTAGCATAGTCGAACTGTCGTTTCTTGATCTGAAAGTGTCGTAGCTGTCGTTTTTAGTCATAGAAGACAATCCCATTGTTCTTGACAGTCGATTATACAGTTACTTTTGTATATGATTTGAATTAGTAGTTTTTAAAGTGTCGAAAAGCAATTTTCATTTCGAAATCGCAAAGTGTCTCCCTTACCTTCACTTCATTTTGAAAATAAATTTGTTGAGTATTGTCGCTTTGAAAATAATTCAGATTTGCGCATAGCTTTCTTATCATCATTTATACATTAAGAAGGCTTAAAACAAATACATGCATGTGCATTTGCATTTAGACTGCTTGGTTTGATTTAGGACAGTGCATTTAGTGTGTTCTCTGTGCTCTTTGTTGAAAGATTCTCAACTTTCTTTCCTTAGTAGCTAGGATTTTCATTGCCAAAAGAAGATTAAACAGTTGTTTATCATATTAGACTGCATTTTAGGAATTGTATACACATCACGTGGTGAACCTAAAAGGGAAATTTTTAAGGAAGATCAACTTAAAATAAATTCAATGAATCTAACAACGCTTTGGAACCTAACACACAACACCTAGAGGTCTAGGCTAGAGACATATTCTGTCATCGTAAACCCTGGTAACTGTTGTTTTCATTGTTAGTTGGGTGATTCCTCCACTCTGAGACGGAAAGTTCCAGTACGGACTTGTGCTCCCACGTACCATTGAGTATATATTGGGATACCATAATAGGCTGCATCCTTTATCCTTAGGAAGCCATGTCTGTCGCCCTATCGATCGCAATGCACTGAACACAACATTTAGGAAGATTGACTGTCGTACCGTAAAAATTATTCTGCAGTTTTGCGATTGGTTTGGTAATCCCCTCTGCCTAGATTTCCAGAGAAGTCTATTTTGCTCCTTTTCAGACTCCTTAAAAGAAAAGGTCCATCTAAGCACTTCTCACTTCAGGCTCACTAAAAATCGAAGGCGACTAGAGTCATCTTTTGTTTTTTCTCGACTCTTAAAAATTGAAAAAACAAGCTATGTCAAAGCGTCTAAAATTTATTTTAATTGGAATAACATCACACATACCCTCGTTGGTCTTTAGGTTGAGAAAAATGGAGTCTACTAACCAAGGATTTCCCCTTGAAGGAAATCCTAGTCCCTTCTCCTCTTGGGGAGATGTTGGTGCACCCCATATGGCCACATTGTCACTTCCAGGATTGACGATTGGTTTGCCCGTATGGCTCTTCTCTACCTCTGTCATTCAGAATACCGTAATTCTCGAATAGTCAAGTTAGCAACTAGATCATGCTAGAGTTTCCCACCAACCTTCTACTTCGTCTGACTCTCCCTCTCCTCCTTCCTCTTCACTTGATAAATTTGGTAAAGCTAAGGATCAAGTAACTGAGAAGAAGAAGAAGTAGAAAGAGAAGAAAGAAAATAAGAAGAAGGAACCAAAAACGAAAGAGGGCAACCATGTGTCATCTAGCGAAAATCCTCACACTGCACCATCTAAACCCAAATCTCCATGTGTCATTTGCAATGGAGACCACTATCACCGAGATTGTCCCTGCATCCCTCGAATATTAAGGGATTGGTCTCCTCGTTTGCACAATCCGGTGTCGTCAACCTCTGATGATCATGTTGAATGCACACCATCAACCAGTGAAAGTGAAGTATCTGGATAGAAAAGGAATCCCAGATTTCCTTGTAAACTATGTGAAGACAATCACGTCATCCACCATTATCTCTTCCTTGATGAAGCTAAAAGAGTTTTGGATGACCGTCCTGCTTCACCACTATGGCTCCCTCCTAGATATAAAAAACTCTTGCCAAGTCCACCACTGGTTGAAAATCTGGCTGGCCCATCATTATGGTTGGCCAAAACGTCTATCATTGTAAATGAACCCTCTGAATCCATACCATACAAAATTCAAAAGGTCGAGGCAGTAGTTGACCCGGTCTTGCCTTCAAAATGTTCATCTTCGAATGATACCATCACTGAAGAGAAAGAGAATGACACCGTTCAAATTCTTTTTGTAAACACAGACTTCGATGAACTTGGGGGCAGTCTACCCATTCCTTTATTATAGGAAGGAAGTTCATCAGAGTCATATCTGGCCATCTACTCGGTCCCACCACCAATCAACCTAGTCGTTTCCTTCGACTGAAATCTACTAGGCAGACCCCATATACCAGCTAGTGTACCATTTCAAATCATTGTACAAGCTTACAGAATGGTCATGGCTGGTACCATCATCAATGAAGGGGCTTCTGTGAGTATCCTTTCCTCAACTGCTTGGCAAGCGCTTGGTTCGCCATCGCTTTTTCCTGAAATGAGAAATCTGACAGGATTTGACAAAGGAACCAGTCGACCATTAGGGATCCTTCCAAATGTGCCCATTACTTTGAGAAGGAAAATCGTTCACATGAACGTGATGGTTAGATTCAAGGACCCTTAGATATAATATTACCCTTGGATGACTATATTATTGCATGGGAGCCATCGTCTCTCACCTTTACGAGTATGTGTTTTCCGCACGAAGGCAAATGGTCAAGCTTGTAGACCAAATGTCATTCCCCGGTTCACACATAGAAAATAGTCAAATGCCATCCCTAAATGGTCTTTTCATGCAAGGAATGTCTCATCGATCTCCAGTCTGTCCACCTGATGAGCGTGAGTGATTCAAGAGGATATGATTGAAACCCAGAGGGCATGCACCCTACTCTGTTTCGGTAGGAAAAGCTTGGGTATAGAGTAGGTTTCTGCAGAGGATATATGACTAGTCTGACACACCCGTCCTCATAGGAAAATGGGATTAGGCTGGAATAAGATACCTTCGTCAAAGTTATCTGAGTGGAGCAGCTCTGCGCCACTCACCTTTGTCTATTTCGGTAGACATCGCCAAGGAAGCATTTTATCTACTACGCGGATGGAACTTTCATGGTAACCTGGGAATTTTTCGTTATACTTGGGGACATGCAAACCTTTCCACATGAAAGTGAAGAGTGACCATTTATTTTTTAAATTTGTAGGTCCTTTAACCCTTTAAACCCGTAAGGCTAGTCGTTTCCTAGCTTGCATAAAGAAAGGATCCAGGGCAAAGCTTAAAAAAGGTGCAAGCCCCACAAAAAATGGCGTCTTGAATGAGACATCCTTATTATATGACTGGCAAGCAGTGTTACTGCAAGGTTCAAGATCGTTTAAAAATAAACCTACCACGAGCAGTTTTAGCGCATAGTTCAAGCTTGTTAAAAAATAAACATAAGCCATGAGCAAATGTTTCCCCCAGAGTTTAATCTCATTAAAAAATGAACCGGTAAATAACCATTGTGAATGCCTTATCGTCAGCTTTTGACCCTTGGTCGTGTTCTCATCATCACCTCCACTCTGTTTTTAGCCAATCATTCACCTCCATTTGATTGTTTACCCTTTCGAGGAACATCTGCGAAGAGTGATTCTATTAGTCATCCTTGTGACATTGCTGTGATTGGAAAATTCCAAACCTTACCTGGAATCAGCTGCTATCCGAAATCATCGCTCATTCATCAAAAACGAGTCTCCTTTAAGCTCTTTTCAATTGACTCGTAAAATATGAAAAGATTGTTGAGCGATTAGCCTCTCCGGCTCGTTAAAGTCATCGAAACTGCTATCCCTCCTCTAGATTTTAATATTTTTGGACCTAAGGGATTATTACACAAAAAGATCGAGTGCTTGTCTTGTTCGGCTCGTTAAAACAATTGAAAATTCATCCCTTTCATATTATTTTACACTTTTTTAGACTTAAGGGGTTATATGACTAAAAATAATCTTTGGAGTATTCTTTCCGTCCCTTTCAGACTCTCTAAAATTGAAAAGGACCGAGTTATCTTTTTCGTTAAACTCGTTAAAACCTAATAGCGACAAACTCGTCCAAATGGATGAGAACAAGTTTCACTGTCGCTAGGCTCGCTAAAATATAGCGATAGGTTCGCCCGAAGGTTGGATTATAGAACAAGCATATGTTATCCTCCTCAAGCTTGAAAAAAATAAAGAGGTACTGGTCAGCAATGACTGGGGAAAATTGGGAAGAAAACTTGAAAAAGCTTTATTGGTAGCAAGTCGCTCTTGAACATGACACTTTCCTTCCACATCCGAGCCGGGTTGGGTTGTTCCGTTCACTGGTCATATCACCATTGGTCCGTCACACCATCCATATTTGGGGTTAACACTACCAATCCATCGTCAGTGTCACCGATATGTTCAAGAGAAG
>APFE030914853.1:0-23090 GCA_000404065.3 Pinus taeda | reverse complement strand
ATGCTTCGACATGTATAAATATGTATTGTAACATTGAAAGGAATATAATGAAAAATCAAGCTAGTAGTCTTGGTTTTGAGATCCAGTGGGTAATCTCTGTGTATATGTGTTTTATGTGTTATGCTCTCGCATTTTTTTTTCCTGTGATTTAGAATTCGTATGCAGGTAATTTATGTATGGGGTTAAAACCTACACAAGCCTCGGAAGGGAAAAGAAGGAGACACACAACAAGAAAACAATCATGAAGCGAATGTGACAGGTGATGTGTTGCAAGATGCTTTTATTATTTCATTAGAGAATATTATTGATGCCTGGGTGGTAGGTTCGTGGGCCTCATTCCATGCCACACCTAATAAGAAACATTTTCATGATTATGTTCAAGGATTTTTTGAACAGGTTCGAGTGGGTGATGATAATCCCTATAAAATCATTGGAATGGGTACAGTTTTCATAAAACAATGGAATGGAAATCAATAGCTATTGAGGCAGGTAAGGCATGTTGCAAAATTGAATAAAAATATAATTTTAACAGGGTAGTTGAGAGGTGAAGGCTATGTGACTACTTTTATAGATAAAACCTAGAAGGTCACTAAAGGATACCTGGTAATAGCAGAAGGAGAAAAGGTTGGTACATTGTATTTAGGCAATGGTATTTCTAATTCATTTAATTCTTTAACCTCTACAGGAGAATATACAGCATTGTGGCATCATAGGCTTGGGCACATGAGTGAGAAGGGGATGTAGATTCTTCACTCAAGAAATTTGTTGCCAGGTTTGAGGTTTGTTCATTTAAAATTCTGTGAGAATTGTGTTTATTGAAAATGTAAGAGAGTCAAATTCCTTAGAGTTGGGAAAGAAATGAAGAGCGAAAAATTAGAGCTTGTGCATACAGATGTATGAGGACCTGCTTAGGTATCATCTCTTGGTGGCTCTCATTATTATGTTACTTTTATTGATGATGTAACCAGAAAGACCTGGATTTATTGTATTCAAAATAAATCTGATGTATTTGATACTTTCAAGAAATGGAAAGCTTTAGTTGAAAATGAGACAGGAAAAAGGTTGAAATGTCTCAGATTAGATAATGGAGGTGAATATTGCAGCAAAGAGTTTGATAGGTACTATTTAGAGAATGAAATTTTCAGAGAGAAGACAGTTCTAGGAACACCACAAGAAAATGATGTGTCAGAAAGGATGAACAAAACAATCATGGAGCGTACAAGGTGCATGATATTACATGTAGTATTTCCTTTTATAATTTTCTCCAAATGTTATAGACACTATTGTTTATCTAATAAACAAAGGGACTTCAAGTTACTTATATGGTGGTATTCTAGAGGAGGCATGGATAGGTGAAAAGGTAAACTACTCATTTTTAAAGACTTTTGGTTTGAAGCCTTGCACACATTAATAAAGAAAATAGAACAAAGCTTGAGGCAAAATAAAATAAACGTACCTTTATTGGATATGGTGTTAATGTTTTTGGTTATCTCTTTTATGATTGTGAAAAACACAAAATCATTAGAAGCAGAGATGTCATATTCAATGAAAAGGTTTTGTGTAAGGAGCATTTGGAAGAAAAGAAGCAAGGAAAAGAAAATAGAGAATACACAATGCTTGATGAGATCATGGAAAAATTATGGTGCCTAAAAATCATAATGATCAACAACCACAACAACGACAAGCACCTCGAACACCTGAAAGTGGTGTTAGAAGATCTACCAGGATAAGTGGACCCCATGAACGATACCCTCCTTCATTATATTATGTATTGTTGACTGATGGTGAACCAGAATGTTATGAAGAAGCAGTGCAGGTAGAAACTAGGAAGAAGTAGGAGAAAGCCATGAAAGAAGATAGGGACTCCTTAGCACATAACTAGACTTGGGACTTATTTAGGTTTCCTGTAGGTAAAACAACATTGCGGAATAAATGGGTTTACAGGTTGAAGGAACAAGATGGAGGTAGAAAAAGGTATAAAGGTAGACTTATGGTGAAGGGGTTTGCATATAAAAATGGTATAGACTTTGATGAGATACTTTCTCATGTTGCTAAAAAGACTTCAGTCAGAACTATTTTAAGTCTAGTAGCAGTTGAAGTTTTGCATCTTGAGTAGTTACATGTAAGGACAACCTTTCTCCATATGGATTCGAAGGAAGAGATATGTATGTAGCAACCACAAGTATATGAGGTGAAAGGGAAGTAGAAACTAGTGTGGAGGTTGAACAAGAGCTTGTATGGCTTAAAACAGGCTCCAAGGCAGTGGTATTTAAAATCTGACAGGTTTATGTTTGAACAAGGTTATACTAGATGTCACTCTGATAATTGTGTTTATCTCAAAAGGAAAAATGATGGCAGCTATATTATATTGTTATTGTATGTAGATGACATACTTGTTGCAAGTTCTAACATGCAGGAAATAAATGTGCTCAAAAGAAAATTGGTGAACTGATTTGAAATGAAGGATTTGGGTGCTGCAAAACAAATCCTTGGTATGAGAATAACTAGAGATAGGAAGAATAAAAAATTAACATTGTTTCAGAGTGAGTACGTAAAAAAGGTGTTCGAAAGATTTAATATGTAAAATGAAAAACCAATTAATATACCTTTGGCTATCCATTTCAAGATTAGTAAGGAGGTGTGTCCCAAGACTCAAGAAGAAATGGCTTATATGTCTAAAGTTCCATATGCATTAGAGGTTGGAAGCTTAATGTATGCAATGACCTACATAGGGCCTGATATTGCCAATGCATTGGGAGTTGTAAGAAGGTACATGAACAATCCAGGAAAATAGCATTAGATGGTGATGAAGTGGATTCTTGGGTATTTAAGAGGTACCACAAATAAATAATTATGCTTTGGTGGTCCAAACATTACTCTAGAGAGATATGTTGATGTAGATATGGCGGGTGATAGAGATAACAGGAGGATCACAATAGGGTATGTGTTTACTATAGGTGGAACAACTATCAGTTGGGTTTCAAAACTGCGAATTGTTGTTGCACTCTCAACAATGGAAGCAAAGTATGTTGCTGCTACAGAGGATATTAAAGAGATGATTTGGTTACAAAGGTTTCAGGATGAATTGGGTAAGAAGCAGGAGTTGGGAAGGTTATATAGTGATAGCCAGAATGTCATAAATGTTGCAAATAGCCCTACATTTCATTCCAAGACTAAACATATACAACTCAAGTACCATTGCATATGATCAGTGTTGGAAGATGGAATGTTAAAGCTGGAAAAGATACACACTAGCCAAAATCCTATAGATATGTTAACAAAAGTTGTAACCATGAAAAATTGAGATTTTGCTCAGTTTCAATTGGTCTTCAAGTATGATGAAGAAGATGAGAAACAGCCAGATCCAAAGTGCAGTCATTTTCCAGCAAATGAAGCAGCGATGGAGTTGATATAATTGGCCTCAAAGTGAGATATTATTGGGTGTGGAGCCTGATTATATTCTTTATTCAAGGATATCACCACATTGGACCCCAGTTTGTAATGTGGTGGCAATACCGCTGGTAATATTTGCATTGCAAGGGGGTTCCAGGGGGGGTGATGTTTGGGAGCCCTCCCTTGGTGGGGGATTGGGGGAGCACCCCCGAAGCTAAAAATAGATGTAAAATTCCCTTGTAAAATGTTGTTATTTCATACTCAATCTAAGCCGTTCATTAGGCAGAGATCCGACAGTAGAAGCTATGCTTAATTTACGGTTTTTTCCCTAGAGGGCAACCCCTCGCTATATATGAGGGAATTGTATTTTGTCTATGTAGATCTATATTCTTAGTGAGAAAGAGAGAGGAGATTGTGTGAGAGTGAAGAGGGAATTACAGTGGATCTGTTCTACGTTGTATCTCTTTAGTTTGCTAGATAATATAAAAGGAAGGACTAGTTGTTTCTCGTGGACGAAGCCCAAATTGGGTGAACCATGTATATCTACGTCTCTCTTCTTTTATGTGTTTTCTGTGTTTATATTTCTACAATATATTATATGTGTTCCATTTATCTATAATAGATATAATTTTCTAAAAGCAAATTGGTCATAACATGCTCTAATACCACCTAAGTTGAAAATGGAAGAAAGCTCCTCCTATAAAAAACCAACTGTCCTATGACACTTTACAGGTTAGCAAAATGGGTCTTCAAAGTTAAAATAAGTTTCTTAACCTCTTCAAGATGTTGAGTTAATTTTTCACGTGAACTTAAAATAGAAACAAATTCACATGTAACTCATGATGTTAAACATAAAGAGAAGAAGCCAACATTTGATGATTGCATTCAGCCATCTTGGGATACATATTCGGGCTTGCTCCAACAACTAGACCATATATTGATTTCATTAGCAAATGAGTACGTACAACTTGTTAAAAATAGAGTAGCTTATTTCTCATACAAAGAAAAATTCTCCTATAAATAGTTGTCACTCAAAAAGATGACTCCCTATAGCAAGTCATTGAAAATGTCAACATCAAAAGGACTGACCTAGTAGGCCCTTGTACTCCACTTGAAATCAAAAGCATAAACATGCAACTCCTTCACCATAAAGAGTTAAAAATGGCTTCTCTCCTTATCATATTAAGAGAATAATTAAAAGAGCTACTCTATTAAAGTAACGACTACTCCAGATGAAATTGGAAGGTGGTAAATCCTCTAGCTAGGCCCTCTCCATGCTCAAATATGTCTCCATACTGCTTCAAATTTGTCTCTACCTCTAGCATTAAAAGACTTGATTCTACAAAATTTCCATCATAAATATCTAAAATTAGAAAAATAAGGCTTCCATTCAGTCTCAGACGCTGAAAAACCCCCAACTAGGCTCTTCTTGAGCTCAAAAATGTTAAAAATGGAGCAAGATATGCTTTCTCAAGCCAAGCTCTGCTATCTATCCTACAAATTGGTCAAACTTTCCAACTGCGGAATGATTTCACCCTTTTACATAGTCTGATGAGTGACAAATTGAACCAGGACCAATGTGATTCTCACCGTAAAAAGTGCAACTTGTTTCCTTGTTAAATTTTTGAATAACCCTTATGTGCAAAAATTGGATCATGTGGTGTTATAGGGCCAGGGGTGGGGCCAACTACCAACTCCCGCCAAGTTTGGCCTCCAATCCTCTAGGGACAAGGCCACCTAGTACTGATGTGGCCCGGGCCAGGGGCCAATTGCCTGCCCCCACTGTCGGAGCTTCTCGGTAATGGTCACAAGAGTTTTCGAGAACCAAGGGTTGAGGGTCAAACCCCGTCGAGGCCTTCGAGCCTAGATAAAAGCTTTTACCAATCATGGGATGCCACATGACATCCTCTCATTGGGACATGTAGCATCCTTTGATTAGTCCAAATCAAAATAAATAACCAAGCAAACTGTGCCACCTACACCCATACCCTAGACAGTCAGCTGATGACGTCAATTGTATGAACTACCTAGTCAGCATCCCATTCATCACTACTGTTGAATTTTTAGCTATTGGTCAAAAACTTCAGAATGTCATAAATGATTCATACAACATCAGGTTGAGGCGATTCAAGTATCTTTGGAATCAATATGAAGAACATTACGACTTGAAACTAGTTTTGGGAGACTCTTAGCACTTTTATTTTTTATTCTATTTTTGGTCTCCATATCATACCTCCCGACTAGAAACTTTTGGACCTCAAAAATTATATATTGAATTAGTAAATCAGTGAGGAAAAATATCATTAACTTTCCTGATATAAAGCCTTATTTTACTAGTTGAATTTATGCTTTCGAGCTCCAATCAAGGTACTCCAACTTGCCTCTACGTGAAGTCCTTTTCTTCTAGTAAAGAATTATGGCTTGCTGCAATTATCTTAATCATGCAAGAGGGAAAACTTTGATGGGTGGAATCTCAAAATTCTCTCAAAAAACATATTTCTTAGGCTCAAATAAGCTCACCTTGAAGTCCCTCTTTGTTGAACCCAAACTTGATTTTCCACTTGGAAATCATAAGCAACTCAACACTTACGATGGGTAGGGGTCCCTTAGGTCTAAGTTTTGTTTGATTCATGTAAAGACTTCCAGTTTCATCTACAAAAATTGTTACTTCAGTATAGAAATTATGATCCTCGAGATAATTTGTCTCATTTGACTAAGGCATGGGGTGAAGAACCTCGGCCAGAATGGGTACACGTATTTGTTCACACTATATGTAATATGAATGAATTGATATCTTGAAACGGATTTGTGCCATGGTACCACAAACTGGAATGATATGAAGGGTAGTTTTATATTTACCTTTAACGTTGAATATGGTTTTCAATGTATAGATTATGCCCTTCAAGAAATTAGAGAAGCAATTTTCCAGACACCTAATGAGCTGACAACTTGGGTATAGCCCAATTAGAATGCACAGTTGTAGCATGCACTAGAATGTTATAAAATGACCACTGAGGAAGGTGAGCAAGATCTTCATAGTGTTAATATTCTTGAGTGAGAAGGGAGGTGTGAAGTGGCAGGACCTATTCTTAAAATACTCGATGTAATGCAACTTGTTAAGATGCGGCAGCTCAACATAGGTTTGGAGGCAAAGCCCAAGTTAGAGTACATAAGAGATTACTGGGATGAGGATACAATAGGAAAGGTAGCCAAGTTGTTACATGAGTACCAGGAGTTGTTTCCAGCAAATTTTACAGAGTTAAAATGCATTGTTGGAGACTTGGGCATTATGAAAGTCCCTTTGAAGCCAGATGTGAAGCCTATAAAACAATGACCGTATAGGCTCAACCCAAAATATAAGGATAACATGAAGGAGAAACTTGAGAAAATGGTCGCAGCTGACATAATAAAACCTATGGAAGAATCTGTCTCGGTAAGTCCTATGGTGGTATAAGAGAAAAATATCAAGGGAGAAATAAGGATTTGTGTCGATTTAAGGAAGTTTAATGATGCATGCATACATGACTTGTTCCCAACACCATTCATGTATGAAGTTTTGAAAAATGTAGGAGGATAGGAGGCCTACTCCTTTACAAATGGGTTGTCTGGGTTCCATCAGATTAAGATAGCATCAATAGATAGGAGTAAGACCACCTTCACTAATGAATGGGGATCCTTTCAATATAAATTGATGTCATTTGCATTGAAGAATGCACCAATGATATTTTCGAGAGTTGTCATCATAACATTTAAATAATTTATTCACAAGTTTATGGAAGTTTACTTTGATGACTAAATTGTCTTTGGATTATTGAAAAAGCATGTCTCAAGCCTATGCTTGATGTTGGATATCTGTAGGAAGTATCAAACTTTATAAAACCTTAATAATTGTATTTTTTGTGTACCATACAAAATTTTACTGGGACATATTGTCTATAAGAAAGGGCTAATGGTAGATTCCATTATTATTAAGCTCGATACGTCGAAGAATGTGAAATAGCTAAGTGAAACTCTTGGACACACTAGATATTATAGGAAATTCATTAAGGAATGTGCAAAGATCACAATACCAATGGAGAAATTACTAAAGAAAGATGCCACCTTCTATTGGGACAATGAGTGTTAGAAGAGACTTGACATCTTAAAAGAGAAAATGGTCACTGTGTTGATCCTCGCATTTCCTTATTGGAATAAGGAGTTCCATGTTCATGTAGATGCACCATGTATAGCTTTGGTTGTTGTCTTACCATAGCCATGAAAAGGGAATCTTGATCATCCCATTGCATTTGCGAGTCACAAATTGTCTGAAGTAGAGAGAAATTATTCCACGACGGAGTGAGAAGACTTGGCTATGGTGTACGTGATGCAAAATTTCAAGAATTACTTGTTGGGTGCGCACTTCAAGATGGCTTGTGTTGGGGGGTGATTTGCAGATGGCTATTGATGTTCCAATAATATTATTTTGAAGTAATAGTCAAGCTAGGATGACTAAACATTGGCCCTGATCATCTGTCTAGAATTGAGACCGATGAAGATTTGACCAACATGGAAGAAGTATTTCCTAATGCACAAATCTTAGCAGTAAGGGTTGATGTTGAATATTTTACAGATATTATTCACTTTTTGACTACTGGAGTAGCTCCTGCAAAATATACAATGCAACAAAAGAAAGAGCTAGTAGTCAGAGCGATGATTTTTTCTCTGATTGTTGGTCATCTGTATAAAATGAACCCTAATGAAATATTACGCAGATATGTCCTTGAGCATGAAAGACATAGTATTTTGGTATAAGCACATGGTGGTGTAGAGAGAGGGCACTATTCTGGAAATAGAAATCGTACAGAAGATTTTAAGGGCAAGACTATGGTGGCCCACGGTGCACAAGGATTCTAAGGAATATTGTAATTCTTGTGATGTTTGATAGAGGACTGGGAGGCCATCACAAGGTGATGAATTTCCTCCAAATCTAAAATTTACTTTGTAGGCTTTTGACAAATGGGTGATTAATTTTGTGGGGTTGATCAATTCGCCAGGCAAGAAGACTGGTGCGTGATATATTATTACTGTGACAGACTATCTGACTAGGTGGGTTGAGGCATAACTAGTAAAGAATTTTAGTGTAGATACCATTGTGCACTTCATCTTTGAGTATATATTGTCGACGGTTGAGTGTCCGATGATCTTGATGAGCGATAGAGGAACACACTTCCTCAACAACACTATTGAAGCATTAACAAAAGAATTCCAAGCACATCACTAGAAGAGCATGCCTTATCACCCTCAGGCAAATGACACAGTTGGATATTTTAATAATGTGTCAAATCTAAACACAAAACCATAGGTAGCTCCACTAAAGTAAAATAGGATCCAAGAAAACATTTCCTAGGGTGTTGTCCTAGACCTCGTGTAGGGGGGCTACCACACCCCTGTAATACCCCTGTTACACCTTGTACAATGAAGGGGGCACTAGCCTCCCCCCTCTGATTGCTCAGCTTTGAGCCCAAGGTTAGTTGTGGAAGTAATATAACAAACAACCAACATTGTCCCAATTGTTATTTTATTTTCCACACGGGGGGTCATTGGCTCAGCCCTGTAACGTCCATTATTTCTCTCCATCAAGAAAAATTCTCAATACTTGTTAAATTTGTCAAGGCACTTGTAATATTCTTCAAAATGTCCACCTTTACTAGCAACACCTTTTTGTCCTCAACCATATCCCTCATAAAGTGATACTAAACATCAATGTGCTTTGTCTTTGAATTATAAGCAGGCTTCTTTTCTAGGAAAATTACATTTTGGGTGTCATTGTCTATCCTTATATCTCACTGTACTAACACCATACTTCAAAACAATCTACACAACCAAGCTTATTCCTTGCTTGCATGAGTGGTTGCCATGTATTATGCCTCTATAGTTGAAAGTGCCACTATACACTGTCTCTTTCTCATCCAACTGACTATACCTCCAAATAGTTTAAACAAATACCCACTTATAAATATTCTCTAATCTAGATCTCCAATCCAGTCTACATCAACAAAGCCACCGATGTCGAAAACTCTATCCAATCTCAATCTTCCTTAGTAGCACATGTAACACCCCCCTCCACATCTAATCAACTAGCCAACCAATCGAGGTGAATATGTGACGAGAGGATACCATGGTTGGATTCGACCTCCTATGTGGCCTTAAGGAAATGGAATCGATGGAAACACAACAAATAAACCTTCCACATCAGCTACAGGACCCCTGAGAACGATGCCATCACTTTAGGTAGCTTTCCCCCAGTTCCCACTGAAACTTCTGATGACTTTCCCTCTTGATGATCTCATGATATGGGCATACTAGCATCCAAGGAGCTCTCAGCACTCTTATAGACCTGCATGCCAACTTCTAAGGACCAAGTTTTCTAGTTTTGTGGCAAATTCCCTGAGATTTGAGCCACTTTTTCTCGCCCGGAGCCCAGGTCACTGCCCAGAATGGAATGATATCTTAATAGAAGTAAAATAACAAGGAAACAATGAAGTAGAAGAAATTAGTTGAATAAGAACTTGACCAAACCCCTACTATCCATGATAGGAATTTCATCAAACATATCATGAAAATGTATTTTACAGGTGTAAACAAGATATTCAAGCATAGATATCTCATAGAGAATCGCGAAGAACCATTGTTCCCTAATGTCATTTATTCCATTGTCATCTATTAGGTCATAGATACATTATTCATTCATTTAAAAGTAAAAAACAACGATGAGATCCATACATAGTTGTTGTCATAAAACATATATATAACCAACATAATAGCACTAGAAATACTAATGAAATCACAATCTTATGATCCACATATAATTCTATATAATACTCATAGAAATACAAGGAGAAATGACCTTTAATTAATCATGGAAAATCCAAACCCGGGATGGGACTTCCACATTCCACCTAACCATAGAATGGTTGGGCCAAATCTCCCTTCATCCATTCACCCTCGTGCCATGTTCCAAGAATGAATGTGGGACTCAAATCAAAAGAAACAAGCATGGCATACTAAGGCTAAACCACCTCACCCTCATCAATAGAAACCAGAGTTTACCATAATCCATCTTGGATCACTAGGCCAACACAATAAATATATCATAGCAAGCATTACCATGATCTCCATCCAATCACTAGGCCAAACAAGCATGGATGCCACTGGAATTCTCCACCTACAATGTGAGGAGTTTTCCTATATGGTAGTCTCTCAAGGTTTACCATAATCCAAACTCGGACCACTAGGCCCTAAACCAAGACCCACTCTATAAGCTTTACCTCACATCCCAAGCCTGAGATTACTAGGCCCAAGAGAGAGTAAACCACCTCTTGGCTTTACCATATATCCTACCACTCATCAACAAGCACTAGTACAAAATGACTAATTAGTTACTAAAAAAACAACTAAATTTGCATATAAATGACCATTTTTCAGTCGGTGACCAATAGTAGCTAATTTACAGTATCTTATAACGTGACTGACTTTTAGTCATTTTTAGCTTAATCATTAATTGGTTTCCTCAGTTTTACCATCTAGTAGTACATTTAGTCATAAATTTGGTCATAATTGTTTCATTGCTTTAGTCATTAATTTTCATAATTAATGACCAAATATATAACAAAATATATTACTATATGAATCCTCGAGAAAACCAATTGATGACCACATAAATATTACCAAAATGTTGACCATGTTATAAGATACTATAAATTAGCTACTAATAGTCATATATATGCAAATTTTAGTCATCATTTGAGCCAATTAATAACCAAAGAAATATCACTAAATTTTAGTCATTTTATAAGATACTGTAAATTAGCTAGCAATAGTTGTATATATGCAAAATTTAGTCATCATTTTAATCAAAAAATTATCATTTGTAGTAGTCATTTATCCTTTTTTGTATTTTCGTATTCGTTATATAAACAACTCATTTAGTAGTTTCTATTCATTTCATTTAGTTTCATTCATAATCATTATAAATGAGTAATTTAGTCATATATTCATTTGATTCATGTTCATCATTAATTAATATAATCTACTAATTTAGTAGTTTAGATTGATTTTATGTGTTCATTATTAATCAACATAAACTAATTAGTATGATTTTACGACTAAATTTTAAGAAAATGTCATACAATGTGCATGTTTATATAATATGATAGCACAAAGTTACATATGTTAATTGCAAGACTAAATAATATCAAGTGCAAATAAAAATGATTTCAACCATATAAATTTTATTATATAAAATATCAAGTATTACAATATGAGTTCCCAACTTAATATCTATTGGACTACAACTTACACAGGAAATATTGTTTCTTCGTTTCAAAACATTATCACTGTGTTGTCAAAGCATTGCAAGTGAATTCACCAAGACTGTAGACTTGACCATCAATCTCTATGAGTGTGTCTTATGCAAGATATTGGCTCTAAGAGTATCACTAGACATATTCTCTTCTCTCTCTTATTTTTCATTTGTCACTCTAGTGTTATTATTCTCCTCTTTCTTCAATTCCTGCTTCTTACCATCAATATTGAGTTCCTCTCCTGAAAACGAAAGAACATACAATGCAGAGTATAAGACATGAAAGATGATGAATATTTGAATATAAAATAAAGTAGACTATACAATATTTATATGAAATATACCTCAACATTCGATAGTGGTCACTATATGGCTAGATGACCTGTATAAACAAAACAAATAAATGTCACCATAGAAAATAACACCTTATGAACTTAGTATTCAACCTTCAACAAAACCTTAGGCACAATAATACCAACTAAGTTACATGTTAAAAATATCAAGGAATAGATAACTTGTGAAAAAAATGGAAAAAAAGGATAAGTCTAAAGAATATCCTTATTGCTTGTTCTAAAAGAGCCATGTTCCTTAAATTTTGATATTCTTTTTCCCATAGTAAAAGTTCCTCACTATTATGACCTATGATTTTAGGATCATGAGATTGATCCAACATCATATTGGATTGTGGAGACAAAATGATTCAACTTTCCAAGATGAGTACCTCACTTGGTTGAATGAAGGTGCTAGTTGTGAGTACTATCAAAACCTTAGGGAAGCAAAATAGCAAGGCCTAAGAAAATATATCACCCCTTGTCCACTGAAAGAAAAAATTTCAATCACGCAATGGCCTTTGGGATTACATTTCATTAGATGTATATCATACTCTAAGAGATGATTGTCTAATACAATGAGAAGTGTACATATATTGTCACAATTCCCCTCATAGTCAGACCCTATAGTTGTGTCCTATAATATTAATTACGTTATATTATTTAGTTATAAATTATGATTATCATATAATTATTAGTTGAATAGTCTGAAATTTTGTTTTTAGTATTTCTGTATACATGAAAATATTCAGGAAAAAAAAAGGTACCTTTTGTGACTAGTTAATTTCAAGTGAATCTAAATACACAAGAAATTATGGTGCCCCAGTCTTTCTCTAGCAATTATCTGCTCATTGTACCAATTTCTCCCATGTCCTCTACTTCTTTTGGTGAATTCATCTTTAATGATGTCCATTGCCAATGCAATGGACATTTATCCTCGATGTTTTTTCTGAGCCAAAGGGAAGCTCCACAAGTAACAACTAAAAGGTAGCCTCAAATATATTACTGGGGGCCAAAATGCAGTAATTATATGACAAGCCAAGAAACACTGAACCTTAGTTATCCTTCCTTTAATATTGATTAATCATTTCTTTGCATGATCATGTAATACTAAAATGTCAAGTAGGAACTGTTAAAGTTAATCATCCATAAATATAACATTTGAGAGTGCTTAGTAGTTAATACTTCCTATTACACACATAGTAGATGACCAACTTCAAGGATAGCAAGCTAAAAACAACAAAAATGAATTAAAAAGAAATGCTAGGAAGTCAAATGTGACTAATCTTGAGTCAAGAAAATAACAAGCTATTTACATTAGCAATGCACTCTTAGGAAATCAAATAGAAACTTCTTCCATTACATCAGTTTCACCTTTTCTTTAATTTATTTAATTGAGAAAGGAAAAAAAAAAAAAAAATTATTGGAAAAGGTCACAAAATCCTAAGAAATGCTTGAGTCATTGACGTATCAATTAAACAGAAAGGAAATCGTTCGATATGCTTTTAAATTTTTGAATATATTGAAGAATATGAATCTTTCTCATCCCTTTCTCCTAATCAAATTTCAATCTGCGGGTTCCAATCAAGTAACCAATTTCCCTACAACATAGTTAAGAGATCACTTTGGAGGACTTCTAGAAGCAATGGGATAGTAGAAATGAAATTAACTAGGAGGAAAATGAAGAACTTTAGTGGGTGCTCCAATATATTTGAATGCAACTGAAAATGATTTTATACTCCCTCCACACATTTTAAAGCAGAAACCATTCAACTACATCTCATACATTTTCCACCTTTTTGTAATATGTATTTCTTTCAGCAAGAATAGACCATTCATAAATATTGTCATGAAAGAGGTCTCCTCATAATCCTAATAAGTTATGATCTAACAAATAAACAATTTCATTTAGTGAATAAATCTTACATGGTAGATTTCAGTGATTAAAATGACAACTTTGTTCTTAATCTTGTTACCACAAAAATAAATTCAACCCTAACTAGTTGGGATCTAACAAATCATGATTTTTATGTAGAAAAGTAAACTTAAATGGTAGATCCCAATTATTTACAATGAGAAATTTATTCTTGATATTATTACAAAATATATCAATTCAAGAGTACATACATATTTCCTCATCTGGGACAAACTTTGAAGACATTCCAAGATTTCATAGAAATATAATGATATGATTTATCTATGGGACATGAGAAATCCATTTACATCTAACACTCGTCACTGGACAATAGTGTTATTGAGACACCATATCATGGCATTAGAATCATGTAGATAGAGAGTGTTATAGAGACACCTTGAAACGCCTCTTCAACACTACCTTCAAGCTTCAAATTCATCAATTGATTTACTTTAGTGGCAGATTCTAGTGGGATTTCATTAAATACAACCTGAGAAAATCCATTTATGATAGTTGTCATTTCCTTCTCCGGATTTATCCCCCTCTAGAAATAGAATAATTGGTATTCTCCAATTGTTGATGTAATTTCTTCATTTTCAACATGGGCTATTGGTTTCTTAATGTGGAAAAGGTTGCAAATAATAGATATATAATGGAAATAAGCATGTAATTCAAGGTTGTTCCTAAATTCTCTTAGGTGAATTATAAAACACCATCTACTTAAAACATGATATATGGTAGTAGAAAAAACCTACCTAAGATCCCATTTAAGAATTCAAAATGTTCCAAATAGGAGATGTCTTAAACAATATCAACTATTTAATTGCATAATCACACTAAAATAGACAAATCTTCAAAATATTGAAAAGTGTGAAAAAAATGGAGTTGGAATATTATAGTTTTCTTAGGGTAGATATAGTTATGTAAAATGTAACTTCTATCTAGAACACGTAAATGTAACTTCTATATAACATTCTAAATATCCTTTTTCAGTCATTTAAGAGTCTAACATTTTTTATCTTAAACTAGTGCGGAAATGCTTACTCATTCCCCTTCTATATTTCTAATATTACCCAGATTGAAGTTATACAATTAACATATGCACAATAAGATACAATAAACATGAATTATAAGTAATATGATGTTTTCATGTTATATTTAGACAAACATTTTCTCATCTCATTAACTATTATCTTATAGTTGGTGATGGATATAGCCTTTAAAATTATGAGCCATACTTGTCATATCTTATATTTAATGATGGATATAGCTTTTAAAAGCATCAACCTTGTTATTTATGTATGATCAATTTAAATGGATGATCTAGGTGGATCTTCAGATACAATGGCATGGAAAAGATCAAAATTAAAAATGGTAGGAAAGCAAGTATCTTGACATCAGATCGAAGTGCTCGTCACCGTAATTCCAACTATGCAAACAACACTCCAATCCCAGTCTAGATGATGAAGTTATGGCAGAAAGAAGACTACCTTGTTCCTTTGGAAAATGAGGTTTTTTCCTTAAAAAATGGGTTTTTAAATCAGTGGGTCCAAAGGGGTGGACTTGAGGCAGGTAGATGGGAAACCCCAATCAGTGATCTCCAATTAATTGGAGTCAGGGGCATGCTATGCACGATATCAGGACTTTAGAATGAGTGACATGCAACATAGCTATTGCTGATATCGGCGTCGGCGATCGGCATCGGCGGATGCCAAAGGGAGGACTCGTAAGACGTAGCGATGTGATATGCTGATGGAAATGTGCAATCTCAACCATCAAATTGGAAATAAACCAACGCTCTAGATTTAATCAGTGATATTAGCGATTGGTGATCAACATATCGACGATGAGCATATCAGCACATCGGTGATTGGCTAATCGGCCAATCAGCGATCGACGAATTGGCATATTGACGATCGGAGATCCCTCAATATACAGTACCGTTAACATCAACAATAGCTATTTGTGATAAGTGTGGACCTGAAAGGAAAATAAGGTAGATTTAATAAATTTTGAGATTTGACAAAAGGCTTTCATTTGGGTTTTTCCAATGTTTTGTGTATTATCTATTTGAGCAGAGAAAAGGCCTATTTTTAAGGTTCGCTATACCTACTAATCCTTCCATCTAAGCGGCTTCTATTCTAGATGAATAGACCCCGATTTGTAGCCTTACGTTATAAAACCCGATCAACATGGAAAAGTATAGGGGGAGAGGATTTTGGGACATAGTTTGAGGCAGGAGCAGCGTAGGAGGGTTGATAGTACATTTTGTTTGAATCGGACAAATCTTATATGTTTTTAGCCCCTCTCAATGCCACAGATGTAGTGGTGCTATTCATTTCTCCATCTGAGTTCTCCTTTTCTCAGCCATTTTTTAGAATGGAGGTATAATACTCCTTTTATGTAACTGATGATTGTATTCTCTTATTTTCATGCCATTTAATGAATGAAGACCTCCCCATTGATCGAGCAGGGCCCAAAGACGTAGTCCGAGTTGGATGAACTCCATTATCAAGTCTTGTTGTCTTCGTTTTATGCCTTATGTGTTTATTTTTCTTTCCTCATGTGCACATTAAATTCTTGTGTTAAGCTGCAATTTTCACATGTGATTCTTTTCATACATCTATAAGCAAAAGATCCCTACATCAAGTGGTATCAGAGCAGATCCTTTTAGATGTAAATTGCATGTTTTTATCCTAACAAGAAATAGGATCCAAAGAGGTGAAGGGGAGCTAGAACCTCTCAATCCCGAAGTGGGGCATGCACATCGAAGGAGAAACATGGAAGACGAGGCTCATCTTGAAGAGGAGCATAATTTCAGAAAAACCTTCTATTCAATGGTAGAGAATATCGGTTAGTTGGTTTTAAGTTTGGAGAAAGAAGAAGAGAGAAAACCAAAAGAACAAGGTTCAGTGCATGGAAATGTTGGAGAAGATCCCCCTCCTTCTCCTTCCATGAGTGAAAGTTCTTCCTCTCACCACCATAATCATAGAAATTCAAGGGATGCATCTAAGAAACCTTTCTTTAAATTAGATGTCAAATTTGATATTCCCATGTTTAGTGGTGGAAGCAATGTAGAAAAGATTAATAATTGGATTAGGCAGATTAAGGTCTACTGCAAGATTCAGTAGATCATGGAGGATGAGGCAAAGATTCAGCTAGCCTCTCTATGGCTGAGAAACACCACTCTTCTTTGGTGGGAGAGAAAATTGTGGAGTAGTAATAATGTGGGTAACCTCTTTTCCTCACGGCCTGATTTTATTTCTGTGTTAAAGGAACAGTTTTATCCCTTGGGATACAAGCAAAAATCTTTAATGAATTAGCAGTATTTAAGGCAAGGCAAAGGTCAGGATGTTCAGAGTTTTATAGAGGAGTTTAGAAAGCAAGCGCTGAATTTTGGTATTGCACTTGATACACCTAAAATAGTAACTAAGTACATTGGCTCATTACATAGTTACATTAGGAATTCATTATTGTTGTTTGAACTAGCCACTATTGACTCAGCTAGCATAAAGGCAATTCATATTTAGAACAAGGGAAAAAATGAAAGAGATGATCATTCCAGAAAACCACTATTCAAACCTCCCAATGGCAAATCAAAATCGAAATAGAAAGGAAATGAGAAGACGCCAACAACAACTAAAGAAGGAGAATGGCCGCATTGCAATCATTGCAAAAAGGAAGGCCATGATGATGATCAGTATTGGAAACAACACCCAGAAAAGCGTCCAAAGAAGTATGGAGGAAAAGGGAAGTGGAAGACAATCATAACTATGCGGCAAGACCATGGATCATATTCCAAAGTTGAAGCATTAATCACAGTCATGCGAACAAAAGGTACTCTTACACCTCATGTTAATTCTGAATCACATGAAGGCACTAGTTCTGTAAATGAGTCCATTCCTAATGATTAAAAGAGAATTGAATTGTTTCATACCAGAGTTGTTGTAAATCATAGTAAAGTTGAAAATCTATTTGATACTGGATCTCAATCAAACTTAATCGTAGAATCCTTGGTAAAGAAGCTTGGCTTAGAAACAAAACCACATCTGAAACCTTACATGCTTGGATGGATACACGATAAAGCGAAACTAAATGTAACCAAGCAGTGTAAAGCCAAGTTTGTAATCGCTTCTAAGATAGTGGATGAAGTAGAACTAGATGTGATCCCATTGGAAATCTGTGGCATGGTGTTAGGGAGCCCATATCTGTATGATAGAAAGGTATTCTTTTTCCGTCATGAAATAAAATACCAAATCCAAAAGGATAGGGTAGAATATATTGTAAGGGCTCATCAAACTTAAATCAATGTCAGCCTTGTAAGCAAAAGACAAATGAAAAGGCTAGTGAATTCCATTAAGGGTTACATGTTGATGTTTGTAAAGAAAAAAAAAGTAGAATTCGTTGATGCTTTCCACGGTTGTGATCAGAGACATAAACAAGAATTATCTGAATTAATTTCTAATTATGATGAGTTGTTTAAGGAATTCAAGGGATTACCTCCGAAGAGGGAAATCCAACATGAGATCCATTTGTAGCATGATGCTCCTTTGGAAAATATTGGCATGTACAAGATGTTGACCATTGAGATGGAGGAAATCAAGAAATTGGTGCAGGAATTGTTGGACCAAGGGATCATTAGGTCGAGCACTTCCCCATGTGGCTCACCAATTATCTTAGTCCCAAAGAAATATGGCACATGGAGGATGTGTGTGGATTACTGCACACTAAAAAAAATCACATGAAAAATCACTACCCTCTTCCATGCATTGATGACTTATGAGATCAGTTAAAGACTGTTGTTTATTTCAACAAATTGGATTTACGCAATGGTTATCACCATGTCCGAATTGTAGAGCAGGACATATGGAAAACTGCCTTCAAGACCAAACAGGGGTTGTTCAAATGGATGGTGATTCCATTCGGACTTTGCAACACTCCAGCTATTATCATGAGGGTCATGAATGATCTATTTAGGCATTTCATTGATGAACTTGTTCTCGTATATTTAGACGATATAATTGTCTTTAGTAAAAGTTGGGTTGAACATGTATGTCATGTAAAGAAAGTGCTTGATGTACTGAAAGAAGAAGAACTTTGTAAAATTGTCAAAGTGTGAGTTCAGGAAAACTTCTTTGGGTTACGTAGGTCATATTGTTGGTCATGGTCAATTAAAATTTCATCCCTCTATAGTTGAAGCACTTGTAAATTGGCCTAAGCCTAATAGTGTAACCAAGGTCCGCAGCTTTTTAGGTGCAGTATAGTATTGGAGGAGATTTATTGCCAATTTCTTCGTTATTGTAGCACCTTTGCACACATTTACAAGTGTGAAACAAGTCTTCCAATGGGGAGGAAGATAGTAGAAGTCCTTCGAAACATTAAAGGAAAAGATCAGCATTACGCTAGTCTCAACCTTACCTGATATCCAATAGCCATTCAAGATCGAAATCGATGCTAGTGGTTATGACATGAGAGTTGTACTAATGCAGCAAAAGAAGCCGATTTGTTACCATTCTAAAAAGTTTTCTTAGATTGTGATAAACTATCCCACTTATGACAAGGAGTTTTATGCCTTGGTTTAGAGTGTGAAAAATTTGAAACACTACTTGATCAGCAAGGAGACCATCATCCATACGGATCATCAGCCCTTGCAGTTCCTTCAGTCACAAACCAAGTTGCAGCAATCTTGTCATTTCAAGTCGATGGGTTTTCTTCAACAGTTTCATCTGGTAATAAAGTATAAGAAGGGAATTGGCAATAAAGTGGCTGATATGCTATCTCGCCCTCCTATTTCTGCTTCTGTTATTTTTCATAATGCTTCATTGTCTTTTGAGAGTTATGCTGAACAATATGCTAATGATGATGATTTTAAGGAGATTTATGAAAAACTAGCCCATGGTTCATAGGTGGACAACTATCACTTGCCGGGGAAACTATTGTATCACCTTGGTAAATTGTGCATTCCCACTGGGGAAAGAGTACATGTAATTCGAGAGGCCCACACCTCTCTTGTGTCTGGACACTTCGGTGTCGAAAAGACTTTATGTCATGTACAAATATTTTGTTTTTGGCCTCATATGAAGAACATTGTGACTCGCTATGTAAAGGGTTGTGTGATGTGTTCTATTTCAAAGCCCTCTAATTGAAAACTTGGGCTCTACACACCACTCCCTATTCCGAGCCATTCTTGGGAAAGTGTATCGATGGATTTTGTAGGAGCTTTGCCTTTGTCTAGAAAGAGTCATGACTATTTGTATGTCATCGTTAACTATTTTGGCAAGATGTACATTCTAATGCCTTGTAAAAAGTAGATCACTGCAGAGCAGACTGCTTATCTTTTCTTTCAGCATGTTTGGGTCCATTTTGGGCTGCCTACATCGATTATGTCAAATCGAGACTCTCGCTTTCTCAGAGAGTTTTGGACCAGCTTGTGGAAGATGGTGGACATCAAACTGAAAAGATGCACAACATTTCTTCCACAGACTGATAAACAAACAGAGGTTGTCAACCACACCGTGGTACACTTGTTACGAGGCTATTGTGGGAAACAACCTAATTTGTGGGATGAGCATCTCCCATATGTGCAACATTCCTACAACTGAGTAGTGCACTCATCTATGCAACATTCACCATTTGAGAAATGTTTTCGTTACTTGCCAAAGGACCCTTTTGATATCATATTTGGAAGGGAAGATGACTCCAGTGGACATAATGACAGGGACAAAGCTCAGCAGTTCATTCAATGAGTCCAGTTGATTCATCAAGTAGTACAAGAGTAGTTGGAGAAAAGTAAAGCCCATTACAAGGCTTGACATGACAAACACCGAGTCGACCATCAATTCCAACTGGGTAACTAAGTGTGGTTCCACATCAGCAAGGACAGGATAAAGGGAGAAGGGAAGAATTTGGGACCAATCTGGTATGGTCCATTCACCATTCTAGAGAAGATTGGGAACAATGCCTTTCATATTGATTTGCCGATATATATGCAAATTTACTCCATTGTGAATGTGGAGAACTTAAAGCTGTATGAACCACCATTGATCATGGACATTGAGAAGGTGGGCATAGTTCCTATAGTTGATGATTTCTCACTAGAATATCTTGATGATTTATCTGAAGACATCATCCTTGACAGAGGAACTAGGACTTCACAACGAGGAGATCTGGAATACCTTTGAGTTGGTTATAAGGGGCTGGAGAATGAAAGGGTGAGGGAACAATTCCCTCACTTACCAATTAAATAATGAAATCTTTTGGTAGTCCAAAAGATCCTCACTGGGGAGGATTGATCCAGGTGGATCTTCAGATACAATGCCATGGAAAAACTCAAAATTCAAAGTGGTAGAAAAGAAAGTATCTTGACATCAGATCAAAGTGCTCGTCACCCTGATTCCAACAGTGTGAATGACACTCCAATTCGAGTTTGGATGATGAAGTTATGGTAGAAAGAATATTACCTTGTTCCTTTGGAAAATGAGGCTTTTTCCTAAAAAAATGGGTTTTTAGGCTTAAAAGGCAAAATCACAATCGGAGGGTCCAAAGAGGCAGACTTAAGGAAGGTGGACAGGAACCCCCGATCAGTGATCTCTGATTAATCAGAGTCAGGGGCATGTTATGCACGATATCGGGACTTTCGAATGAGAAACATGCAATATAGCGATTGCCGATATAGGTGTCGACGATTAGCATCAGTGGATGCCAAAGGCAGAACTGCTGGGTCATAACAATGTGATATGTTGATGGAGACATGCAATCTCAGCCGTCGGGTTGGAAATAGATCAATGGTCTGAATTGCATGGGTGATATGAGTGATTGGCATATCAACGATCAACAATCAGAATATCGACACGTCAACGATCGATGAATTGGCCAATAGGTGATCAGAGAATCAACATATCGACAATTGGAGATCCCCCAATATATAGGGGCACTGACATTAGAAATAGTGGTTTATGATAAGCGTGGACCTGACAGGAAAATAAGGTAGATTTAGTAAATTCTGAGATCTGGCATGTTATCGCTTAGGTTGTTCCCTGCTTCCTAAAGGGAATATGACCGAGGTAACCACTGACCAATCTTTTAGTTACAAGTCCTAGCCTACCTGCAGCCAGAGAGGGCTCTCTCTTTATAGTTTAGCTCTGTTGATGAATGTTTTAGGCTATTTATGGTGCACTGTTTGCTTGAATTTGGTGGGTTGATGAATTCAAATAGAACTGAGATACAGATTACAGGACAGTTTGTTTCCATTGGGCAATGGAGTCGAGGTATTTGTGCTTTTGAAAGTGGATTTATGAAGACAGAGTGTTGCTGCAGAGCAAGTTAGACATATGTGAAACAATTTATCAGTTTTGTTGATGAAATTATGGAATTAGTGAGTGAAAGGTAGTTAAGAATCTTTCACTATGCTAAATGAAGAAACATGAAGGTATTGCTTAAGAGTAGTTAAGAATTCTTAAACAATATTCACCATGTTAGGATAAGTTTAGACATGAGCAATTAAGAATTCATATCTATGGCTAATCCAGTAGAAAACATATTTAGAAATAGAGATTGAGCATAGGGTGTTTGAAACAAATCCTAGGCTATTCTTTTTCTCTACTTACTAAGATTATGAAAACATAGGAGTTATGGAATAAACAGGAAACACATACATAGTTAAGAGAAACTTATTGATTCAGTAAATGACACAAGAATTCTGCAACAAAACAGAGCTTTACATATCCATCTTCAGACAGCGTTGGAACCAGAAATCTCCATCAGCAATTTTTATTATCAAAAAGTCTTCAGTATACAACAGATCTCTTCAGAAAGAATTGTATTACAAACGACCCTCAATGCGTTATATGAGGGGATATATATACAAAAATAGGGTATAAAATATCTCAGTAGAAAGTTATGGTGCAATAAATTGCACCACCAACTCTCTTACAAAAAGTAAATGACAACATAAATATAGCTTTTAATGGCTGAGGTAGCCGACATTCTTCTGTCAGACAGATTTGACTTTATGGCTCTGGAAAGTAGGCCGTAGCAGTGCTTTTAATCCTGCGTTAATTTTAGCCTGCTATTTGGGTGCATTGCTGAGTCATCTGTATGCTGCTTGCTGTAC
>APFE030914846.1:4888-31756 GCA_000404065.3 Pinus taeda | reverse complement strand
CTCCCTCTCTCTTTCTCCTCTCTCTCTCTCTCTCTCTCTCTCTCTCTCTCTCTCTCTCACACACACACACACACACTCTCTCTCTCCCCTATTTCTCTCATTTCCCTAATCTCTATCTATCTCCCATTTGAACTTAGGTGTATCCCCACCACGTGTCTCCCCCCTTCTCTCTCTCCCACTCCCTCCTCTGTAACTTTCCCCTACATACTCTTTCTCTCCCTCACCCTCCCCACTCTCTCTCTCCTCACTACTATCCCCCTATCTCTTTCACATTCTATCTCTCTTGCTCCCTCTCCTACTATCCCTCTAACATTCTATTATCTCCCTCTATTTTCTTCTATCTCTACCCCTCTCCCTCCCTTTGTTTGCCCCTCAATCTCCCTCTCCCTCTCTCTCTCAACCCCCCTCTCCAACTCTATCTTCCCTCCCACTCTCTCTTGATCCCACCAACTTTATCTCATCCTTATCCCCGCAATTCTATCAATCTTTCTCACTCCACCCTCTCTCTCTCTCTCTTTATCCCTGTCTCTCTCCCCTTCTCTCTCTCTCTCCCCCTCTCCCTTTTTTACTCTTTCTCCCTTTATCACTCTCTCACTCTTTCTCTCTCCACATTGTCTCTCTCCCCACATCCTACTCTCCTCCCCTCTCCCTCCCTCAACCTCCCTCTCCCTCTTTATTTTCTTCTCTCTCAATCTCTCACCCTTTATTCCCCTCTCTCCACCTATATATTTTCCCAGTCTCTCTCTCCAACTCGTTCCCTCTCTTCCTCTTTCCCACTCACTCCCTCTCTTCCTCTCACCCTACTCCATTACCATTCTCTGCCCCCTCTTAAACTCTCTATATCTTGCCATCCCCTTCACACTCTCCCTTTGCCTTCCCGTCCCTCTCCACTCCCCATGTCTCTCTTTCTCTCCCCTAACTCTCTCTTCATCCCTCATGCACTCTTTCTCTCTCGCTCTCTCTCCATCTATCTCTCTCTCCCCCTCTTTCTCACTCACCCCGTCACACTCTATGTCATCTCTTACTCTCATAATCGCTCCCCATGGCTCTCATTATCCCCTAATAGCTTTGTCTCACTATTGTCTCTATATCACCACCTCTCATTGTCCCTCTCTATGTACCTTTGTCTCTCTCTCTATCTCCTTCTCTTTGTGTCTACCTATGGATTTACCTCTCTCTCTCTCCCTCTCACTTTAGGTACCTATAATATTATAGTATCCCTCTTATTATTATTGTTATGCCCATGTATCGACCATATTTTTTTTTGTGCCCCATAGAAACCCACTATTATTATTGTTGTGCCCATACATTATTATTGTCATGTAGGCTCTAATTATGTTATGACCCCTTAGACTCCTATATATACAAAGGAGTCTTTGTCATCTGTATCATCCAATAATTGTTTATTTATGTAATGTAAAGGAATTTCCCCCTCAAAGAGGATAATTTTTAAGTCATTAATATATCTTTTCTGTGAGTTGGTTGCAATACATTTCATATGAGAGCTTTGGATTCTAGGAGTTCTCCTCTTTAAATAGGTCATCTTCAAATTTTCACTATATTGTTTTTACTACGAGGGTTCAGAAATTAAAATTTTTACCATGTGGAGCCAAAATATTGGTGAAATGAGTATAAAAATATTAGTGCTTCGTTCACTATATTTTCAAAGATATGATCTAATGAAGTTAGGGTTTTTGTAGGCTCCATAATTCAATCACAAACAGGTGACCTAGGGAAAGTCATTATAACATTTGTTTCATTCATCGACTTTGTATTATGTAAAAAGTGAGTGAAAGTGCACAAACTTTAGTTTTTCGTGTATCCATTTCATGGACGAAATTTTGAACAGTGACACGTGGCACTGCGTACAAATTCGATATACTGAACCAATCCATAAACAAGCCTTGATGGGATATTTGGCGTCACTCTTTCACGAAGAATGTAATCTTGATCACACTTATGGGGTTAGAAATAGGAATCCAAGAGATACCATAGGAAGAAATGTTAGAATTTGGAGATATGAAATTATAGATTTACAATGGGGAGTTGACAAGCTCTACTTTATTGATGTTAAATCCACCTGTGATCTCATGGGAAGATGATGACCGATAAATAACTAAATCAATCCTTTTGTCCATCCCCATTCACTGAATGTCATTACCATCAACGACACGATTGGAACATGGGTTGGCAAAGGCCAATAGATTTCATGTATGTTTCCTTACCCTCAACGTAAGTTGCATGCCATGGAAGGATTCCACTCTAAACAAACCACTCCTCTAAAATCCACGTTTCCTTTCTAGAAAATTTGCGTGTGATGGAAAATTAAATGTAAAGGATATGTGTTGTCATTTTTGGGTAGGCATCTTACAATCGGTAGGTATAATGAAACGTCATCCAACGGTAATAAATTGTTTGATTAACCAATCTATTTATTCCACCATAGAGAACGTAGGACATGATTATACTTCTACACTACGATATCAATGGCAACTCTACATCCCAAGGACCAGATATTTGGGTAAGAAGACTAAGCATGGTTTTTCTAATAAGAGTAAATATTTATAAGCTCATGCCATAGTTTCCAAATTTAATTTAAATGGCATAGATTTCTTTTATCACAAGTGAAAACAATCAAGGAGAGGAAGAGCACATGAAAAGAATTCAAGAAATACTTGCTCACTAATTCCACCTTCACTAAGTTTTCTCACTACTTCCACCTTCACCAAGCCTACTTGCTACTTTTACCTTCACCAGTTCTGTGTGCTACTTTTACCTTCACCAAGTATAACCAAAATTTGCATCTCCAAATGAAATTTATGGAAACTCTACCAAAACTTGTTTTTTAAGCCTATTCACAAGAATGAACTTGTAAAATGTTTTACCTATATTATTCTACAAATATGAATCTAAAGTTTTTACTTGAGGTAATTATGTATGTCTCATTATATTACTAAAAATTTCATTGCCCGAAAATTCCCAGAAAATAAGTTAATAAGAAGAATACCAAGTTAACATATTTGAAATTGATTTCAATACCATTCAAAAAGTCTCACTTCCATAAGGCATATCTCTGAAAGCATACCGAACCAAATTCTAATGTATTTACCACAAGGACCTTGCATTATAGAAATTTTTAGGTTTTAAATGGTCTCCTAAGGATTATAATAAAATAATAGTATACATAATAAAATACAAGTTGAGCTTTTGAAAGAAAAAAAAAATACATTTTTTTATTATCATATTTTCAACTTAACTCTTTTGTTTTTTACTCAAATTTCATGTGTACACTCATTGGATGTAGAATTATATTCTATATCAAATAGGTACCCACTCAAAGTACTTTTGCGTAGATCAACTCCAAGAAAAAAAGATCAAAATATGTGAAAAAAACATGATTGAAACATGTTTTTTTCATGTATTTAGAAATTTTCTCAATGAGGATCTACTTAAAAGTGTGTAGAGTAGGTATGTTGTAAATATGTTGTCATTGACGGCAAAGGTAAAGGTAAAGTATGGCCAACAACAATACATTGGTGACAATGTTGTCAACAATTGGCAAAGAAAGACATAATGTGATTGAAAGAGGAGCAGAATCTTGGTGGAGCAATTAGAAAAGGTGCAAAGAGTTTAGAGATATTTCTAGAGTAGTAGTTCATATTAGATATAGATGAAACCCACCTTGATGGATAGAGCTCTCGACAATATTTCCGGTGGTATTTGGAAGTCTAAAAATGGCCTCTTGGATCGTAAAATATAGACAGTCAAAGTTGTATACCCTAAAAGTCAACACTTATAGAGTTTAGTAGGTTGGAAAATCGTTTGGCATTAGCCGAGTTTGGCAAAGCAGCCAATCCCAAGTGTGAGAAATTGTTTAAACTTCATACTTTTCAGAAATATTTAAACACAAGGTTTAAATAAACTATTTGAATATCTATGTTAATTGTGGATATCCTCGGGGTTTGTAGCACTTTAGGAAGGTCGGTTTCATTTTCGTTTGTCAATTTCACTTCCTAAGGCGATCTAGGAGGTTGAATCTGATCATCGTAACTCTTTGTCACATATTTACCTAGTGGACTGGAAAGCTTGGGTAAGTGTGGAGGAGGGTGCTACACTCTTGGCATACTTGACTGCAAAAGCTAACCATTACCAAACCTTAGAACCATAATAAAAAAAATGATGAAGTGGATATCCACCCAAATTTCAAATATTTAAAGTGTTGATTCACTTACAATTGACATATTTCTATTGGCCATTGATTCTTGTTCGATGTGAATTTGGTATCCTCTTTCCTCATTGACACCCTATTTGAATGTTGCAAATTTCTCTACCCATAATGTTTGTGCTCATTCTGGTTTTTCTCTAATGAAGAATATTTTGGATTTGTCCTACTCTTATGTAACAAATACATTTTTTCATAAAGCAGTTCATCCTATCTCCATAAAGAATAGGATCTCAACACCGACTTCAAATTTCATCATGAAGATCACTTGGATTTTGAAGTTGAGCCTCCCATTTCAAGGCCCTAATTAAAATAAATCTAAATTATCCACCAACCATATTCTAATTAGGAAATTTATGGCACAAGAACTGAAAAATATAAAACTTTTGAAACTTGGAACTCTTAGGGATTAGTTTCTCATCTAATAGGAAAAATATGATCCATTTTCCTAGCGAGACATACACACATATATCACGTGTTTTTCCTTGTGTATACTATTGTTTAATGCATGTTTACACTGTAATATATTTAATACCATCCATTTCACATATATGACATTTTTATTTAATATTTAAACATATAATTTTAGAAAGTTGTTTCATTGAAATCGGATTAATCTTAATATTATACAGTGAAATTACTCAAATTCATGGCATTTAATAAATTATTCAATCATATAACTTAATATTAAAAAAATAATTAGTAGTAAAAATAAAATGAATTTGAAACCATTAAAAAAAGACAAATATGAACTAGTAAATATACTACATATTGATAATAATTAACAGCTCATTAAATTGGTAAATATGCTACAAGTTGAAAGTGATTAATGACTCATTAAACTGGAAAATGCACTACAAATTGATGGCAATTAATTACTCATTTAACTAGTAAATATATTACAAAATAATGAATCAAATCAACCAATTAATAACTAATAAAAATAAAAATAAAATTTAGTCATATTATAAAAGATTGATCATGTTACCCTTAGTCTCCTCTCTAAACATAATAACTCATCTACTTAGTATATTTTTTATTGTAATAACAAATAACTGAATTTTTCACTAGTCTCCTCCCTAAACATAATAACTCATCTACATGGTATAGTTTTTTTATAATAACAAATAACTGAATTTGTACTTTTGGAAAACCATTGAATATCTGTCATTTGTCAACCATGACTATGGTACTATATAAATTAAACAATATAACATCTTGTATGGAAATTTTGGGTAATATTGTATTCATCAATATTAACTTTTAGTCAATACTCCTCATCAGGGTAGCTAATCTTTGGGATATGGGTGTATTTGAGCAAACAACTTAAAGGGATTGTAGAATCTAAAATAAATATTATGATTAAATCCTTAAAATGACATTTAAAATTTGAGAACTATCAAAATTACTCTAAAATTGCATCAAGTGATATCTTGCATATTTCATCACTAAATAAGCATTTGAAAATTGGATATTCTTTTGGTGTATTGGTTTCATGATGATATAGGGGGGAAGAATAATTTGCATTGATTCTAATGATAATATATGACAAACATATTATGTTTAATTCATTTTGTCAATAATATAACTTAAAATCATTGGACCACGAATATTGATTGCAGTAATAATACAACCATGCAATAAATACAGGCCCTAAGCCCTTTACAATATATCCTAGTGTCCTCATTTATTGAACATTTGAAGAAAATGATATTAGTCAATTACATTAATTTTAGAAATGTTAATTAGTTACATTAATCTAAGTGATAATGCAATTCAAAATGATTAGTTATCTCCATGGAGATTAACTAAACAATTTAAAATATGTTGTGGTAATTTAAGCGATTATATAGTAAAAGTTGCTACAAATAATGCAACAATTGAACCACAAGATAAAATATAGAATATACATGCATACAGATATGGTAGAAAAGAAAATAGAGAGTAATTATGGAGCCAATAACAAGTATTCTTTATTAATATAGGCATAGTCTAACTAATATACAAAATGACCTGTTTCCAGGAACTAGAAATGCAATTTTAGGTGAGATTCTAACTTGCTTTTATTTAAAATGTGTTTTTAATACATAAATGGATTCAACACCCTAAAAAAACCACATATTCATATCTTGTTTAAAATGTGTTTTTGAATGCATAAATGGATTCAAAACCCTCAAAAAACCACAATGTCAATCAAACAACTTAAATATTCATGCTTCTTAAAAATATCTACTAGATTTTGACAAAATTGAAGGGAAACAATGATTAGAAAAAGGGTCATTTTATCTATTAATTATCTTACACTATTAATATATAGTCAACAATAAAAGAAAAATCTCTTACATTTTATATCTATGTCTATTTATAGATTACATAAATAAAGGTAGTTGTGACTTGTAACTTCTTGTTGCTTGAACTAAACAATCAATAGACCAACTAAACTACTTCATTGGCAACATCTTTGGTTGACTATATGAAATTGAACCTTATCTACGCAATCTAGTCAACTAAGAGGCCCCTCCCACATACAATGAACTTAGTAATTACATTATCATCATCTTATTCTATTGGTTATTCCCAAGCCCTTAAACATTGTAAATGTTTATTACATTGAGAATTGCTAATCTGAAAATGTTAATGTACAAGGAAATGTAACTATAAAATAACAAGAATTAAGGAGTTTTGGATTTATGACTATAGCATTATTGATTGCAAAATACCTAAGAATTAAGAAATTTGGGATTTATGACTATAACATTATTAATTGCAAGCATGAAAATCCTACGACTATTGGGACGTGAAATTACCAATTCCAAAGAAAAATTAATAGCTTCCAAATTCTATTAAGAATTTCAAAGATTATATCTCATTTATTTTAGTGACATTGGAAAGAAAAATAATAAATTTTATTAATTGCAATAATGAAATAAGAAACTAATATACATATATTTGAAAATAAAGATGATGCAAAACATAGTGGAAATTGACTCCACAAATATTATGGAAAATAATTGACTCCACAAATATTATGGAAAAAATATGCAAAACGCAGACTAGATCGTGGACAACGAAATTCTACAAATTTTCCCAAAAATTTTGAACTCCGGATACACAAGGAATGAATTATGCACTTTTAACTTCAATTGTATTCGGTTTCTTGAGTTTTGTGGTGGAAGCTTATGAACGTTTATGGTCAGCACTCCATCCTGACAAACGGCAGATATGGCCTCAAGCTTAGAGTCAGCGGGCAATGTGAATTTCCTTCCCCTGCGCTCCATGCGAATGTATTTCACTTCCGTTCACAACTGATGTTCAGAATGTTCTGGTCCTCCACGTGTAGTTTGTGGAAACAACAACACATATCACAACAAAACCATAGCAAATGTCCAAAACAGAAGAAAGGAAAGGCATATTTTGATGACGTGGAAGGAAATTTAAGTGCAACCTTGCTGTCGTTGAGGAGCTTCTCCATTTCATCCGGCACGCCAAGCAGCTGCTGCACAGCTCAAGAGAGGATCAATGGCCATCTTTCAATTCTCTAACCCTAAAAAAAATATAATTATTTTCCCAAAGTCTTTAAAATTGTGAAAAAGATAGCCCAAAACATTTGAAAATAACGAAATTGCTTACCGGATTTTAAAGACCAGCGAAAAAACGATTTCAGAATGACAGATCGAGTGCTTTTGTTTGGCCCGCACAAATTTCAGATATGAAATACAGGACGGTGCCGTATGTTGGAAGTGTATCACTCAATGCGACTCATGCCGGCAGGACAGTGGCGGCGGTTCCCGTTCATTGTTAGACTTCCCGAGATGCAAATGGCGTCGCAGGGGAAAAAGTGGCTGCCGGGAAATCAAGACACCCCGTAATCTTTGCCATTGTATGTACTATGCAGTATCATCATCCATAGCAACGTCCCATCTTAAATCCGTTCACATATTTGCACGGAATGTAATTGACTCCGTCGCAGGGGAAAATGTGGCTGCCGGGAAATCAAGACACCCCGTAATCTTTGCCAGTGTATGCATGATCATCATCCATAGCAACGTCCCATCTTAAATCCGTTCACATATTTGCACGGAATGTAATTGACTCCATCTAAAAATTAAAATATCTCGATATATAGCAGCTTCGCCTTTCCCAAATACCGATGTACAATCCATATGAGATGCAATTTGATAGAAGTTTTCCCTTTCCAATGGATTCAACGACAAATTTGATGTAAAATATTTAGTGCATATCAAAATTTTGGGTTTCTGGTTTTCATTGTGAAAAAGGAGAAATTTGATTCGTTGTCTTTTCAAGCATATTCCATAAGATGAGATGGTTGGCGATTAAAAAGGTAGCAGCCGACTTCAAACAATAGAAAAATTCATCAGAATCACAACATGAGATGGCGAGCAAAGATGTATATGTAGAGAAGTGAGGTACCTTTCAAGACTATGGTAGTGTAGAGAAGTTGAAGATAAGATAGAAGGCGAGTAGAGGTAACATACAAGTTGTTTCCAAGGCTATGGTAGCGTAGAGAAGTTGAAGATAAGATAAAGGGCGAGTAGAGGTAACATACAAGTTGTTTCCAAGGCTATGCTAGGGTAGAGAAGTTGAAGACAAGATAGAAGGGGAGTAGGCTTAGCCAGGGTAGAGAAGTTGAAGATAAGATAAAAGGGGAGCAGGCTTAGCCAGGTAATATACAAGTTGAGCTTACTATTTTGAAAATCAAGTCCGATGATTCTCAAGAATTCAAAAACATCAGACCTCCATTAAAGATTCATGGTAATTGTGGTAAGATGCCGACTAATCTGCTTATTTGAGACCACCTTAACCTATAAGGAATCAAGAAACAGTGAGCTTTGTTGCGACAGTTTGTAAATAATGTGATGTAAAGAATAAGTTGGAGAACTAATTTAAGAGATATTAACAAAGGTGGTATTTAAAAATCTTAAATGAATTTAAAGAATACGCTGGAGAAGTGATCTAACAGATACTTGGATAAAAAATAACCATATACATCTGGATTTCAAACTCTGTGTAATGCAATAGACAACTTTGTTAAATTAGGCATCATATTGTTCACAACCGCCATTGAGATTGTGCAATCATCATTAAATCAAGATCCTCCTCTACCACAACAATGCTATCAAATTCAATAAAACACGTTAATGTAATCGTTTCAGCATAAAAGTAGGTTTTAAAAGATTAATTTCTTATTAATTTTCGAGAATTAATTAAAATGGAGGGAAATTTGGACTCTTTGTCCTCTCACCATTGATTAAATATTTAAGGATTTCTCTGGAATTTAAAGCAAAATGAAGAAAAACCTATCTGCTTTAAAGTTTCCTATGGTGTCATCCCTCTAGGCGAGCGGTAGTCTTTCAACCGCTTTTGGCGAGGTGCGGCACCACCGGACAATTTATTTTTACCAATACGTGTGCTCATGGACTACGCCTAACCACTTATTCCTACTTAGCTTGTGATTCTCAACCAAGTATTATTCTTTATCCTTTATACCAATGAACACCCATACACATTCATTATCAACAGCAATTATAAACGATGAACAAAATTGCACAGTATAAAGGGAGGGGCAATGAGTCTGCCCAACAATATATTATACAACAATTTACAATATACAAGTATACTTGGAAAGGTCAAGTTTCATACTTAGTCAATTTTACAATCCAAGGCAAAACTCGGTTGCCTAACTTGTCGGCACCTCCACACGGTCGCCGCACGACTCACCAACACTTCCTTCACCTTGTCACACGATCGTGTCATTTGCCGAACTAGGCCGCTCCTCCGAGTCGCCACACACGGGCGCCTCCAACCGAGACACACCTTTGTCCCCAACCCAACACAGCACCATGTCACCGTGCACACTTGCACGACGGGCGGGCGCTCACTCGAGTCACCAAGACACCTGTGCCAAGTCATCGTACAAACCTTCGCACAAATTAGGCATCACACCCGTGCACACCTCAACTCAACCTTCAGGTGCTCCTGCCCGCACCTTCACCCACAAACGCGCCTCACCATGCAAACCAGCCCAAGAATGGGCATGTCACAACTGTGCCTCCCTTTGACCTACACACCATTTAGCGCACTTCCTTTGTAGAGCGAATGAAGATGAGCGAGTTTCTTCTTGCCAAAGGAACCAACGCATAACCATACTTATATGCGTGGGAGGGGAGGTCATGGCTTGCCCAGCCGACCTCACCCAAGTCCCTGCACCATCGCAAAAGCCCCTACACATGCCAGTCGGCCTCCATACACTTCCACGCTGTATAAACAATGGAACTCTCCCTCACTAATGCACACAAGTCATTGCATAAGTTGGAGCAGCTCGCACTTTTCTCATCGCACTTCATGCCGGAGAACGCAGGTTATTACATCCTCCTCTACCTGAAGTCGTTGTCGTCCTCGACAACATACCATCCTGGTATCCATCCACCAAGATAAAAACCAATGTCTGTCTCATCCTCGGTCCATGATATCAACTTCTCCGCATACTGCAAACGTCCCCACAACATATGTAGAACTACCATCTCCACCATGTGTCGTCCTCATCCCGTGAACTGTCCTCCTCATCTGCCTGATGCCAACATCTCTTTGGTACACTACTAGCCCTCATTACTTGAACTAGTCGAGTGATCAGTCCAAATGTCATGCTCAAATCATAAGAATGTTCCTCCTTAGGCCTTCACCAGTCTATCTCAGATTCTGCCACATCCCGAACTCACCAAGAATATCACCACCATGCTCAGGTCCATGGAAACTCCATCCCATCTGCAATATGTCATGATGCTTGATGCCAAGCCATCCCTGCACCATCTTTCATACCTACTCTACCTGTTTTAAAGGACTCACTACCATGAGCAGCTAACAATGAGCCCCATCTTCTTGTCCATCTAAGAAGATGTGGAGGGAGTAGAGCCTGAAGACTCACCCTCACTAATCATCTCAATCCATTTGTCAGGATCCTCAATCTCCATCCTCTGTAGATAAGTGACCCGATCCTCATCTTGGACATTCGGCCTCACATATGCCTCATCATCATCATCATCATCCTCGACCACTTCTAGCCTTCTTGACAAATCCAAGATACTATCTGATAGTGTCCTGATCACCAATGATTGCTCGGCAAGCTTTGTCTCAACCATGGACAACCGCTTACTCATGTCATCCATTCACTTCTCGTCCTCCATTTGCATCACTGCCAACTTACGATCAGGCCTTGTTACTCCAATGGTAGGCACACCAATGGGTACATCTTCCCTTCCATCATAAATGTATAGCCTCTTCAAATGTGAAAAAATCATAGCATCAAACTGTTTCATGAATTCCATTCCCAACATAGCCTCATAGTCATCTATCCGCACTATAGTGAAGTCAACCTTCCCTGTCCACTCACCAACTGTTGTGTCCACCTTCCCTGTCCGCTCACCAAGTGTTGTGTCCACCTTCCCTGTCCGCTCACCAAGTGTTGTGTCCACCTTTTCAGCTACACCAAGAACTTCATTTGGAAGAGAATTCATTGTCTTCATTTGTACCTTGATCGGTATAAATTTCAGCCCAATCCTTCTCGCAGTATCTTCTCCCATGAAGTTGTGAGAAGCCCCACTATCCACCATAGTGAGTATATCAGCATCTCCAACTTTCATTCGAACATACTCCAACTTATTCCTCTCAGGATCCTTCCGAGAGATCACCTTTGTAGCAGCAACAGCACCAAGTATCTACATCATCCCCACAGAAGCTTCTTCATTCTTTGCATTAGATTGTGAAATCACAGCCACTTTCGGTTTAGAAGGGCAATTCTTCACCGTATGTGGTCCTGCACATATCCAACACTTTAAGACTTTCTTCGCCTTCAAATTGTCATCCGATTTCGAAGCATCTTCTTTCTTCTTATCTTTTGGCTTGTCGGACTTCTTCTTCCTATCATCAAAAGTCTCATCATAATGCTCCACCAACTTGTCCACAGCAGCAAAAGCTTCTTCAAGTGTTCTAATTCTCTGTCTCTTCACTTCATTGCGTGCCCAAGGCTTCAAAAGTCTCATCATAATGAAATTGAACACCTTGTCCCTCTCTACCATGTCAGGAAGTCCTAGGACCGCACTTGCAAACTCCCACTAATATGTCTGAAGGTTCCCTATCTGCTTTATGAATTTTATCTTCATCCTTGCTTCCCACGTTTCATCTTGAGGACTGAAATGGGCCTGAAAAGCTCGTTTCATCTCATCCCACAAAGTGATGTCACTAGCACTGCCACTGGCAATCTGGTCCATCCATCTTCGCCACTACATCTTAGCATCCTTTGTCAAGAACTGAGCAGCTACCTTGACCTTCGTCTCATCATCAGATAGACCCAACCATTCCAAGTATTGCTCCATGTCCCATAGAAAGTTTCCAAGAGTCTTTGTACTCCTTGTACCATCGAAAGATTCTGGTTCCTTGACTTTCACATGAGGCACTCCTCCACCTGAGACATGCCTCACGGCCTTCTTCAACACCGCAATCTCTTCTCTGGCTTCCTCAAGAGATTTCTTCAAGTCCACGATCTTTGAAAGACCTTGGTCCCTTTCTTCTTCAACCTCCTTGACACTTACTTCAAGTTGTGTACACATAAGATTAGTGTACTTGTGTTGAGTTCGGAGTTCATCGAGCTCTTCCTTCATCTTCAAAGTTTCCTCTTGCTCTTTCACGACCAAGTCAATCTTTTTATTCGAGTAAGCCTCTAAGTCCTTCACTTTATCCAAAAATTTCTCAATAAACCCAAGAGTAGTATCCTTTGCACCATAACTAGACCCAATCTGTGATTCGGCCATTGCTAATAGTCTCTTCCTTCTTTGCAATCTAGTCTCGACCATACAACAGCTTCACCTGCAACCCAAGTCCTTGATCAACCTATCAGGAAGTGTTTCCCCAACTTCTTTCCCTTACAAGTACCTGTCACGACAGTAACTTCTTCATCAACCCGGATATCAACTTTAATGCTTCAACACCTGAACTTGTTCACCAGTTGTGATACCAACTGTCACGCCCCCAGGCTAGCAGTAGTCTTTCAACCGCTCTTGAAGAGGTGCGGCACCACCGAACATTTTCTTTTCACCAATACTTGTGCTCATGGACTACGCCTAACCATTGATTCCTACTTAGCTTGTGATTCTCAACCAAGTATTATTCTTTATCCTTTATACCAATGAACACCCATACACATTCATTATCAACAACAATTATAAACGATGAACACAATTGCACACTATAAAGGGAGGGGAAACTCCCTGAACAATGAGTCTACCCAACAATATATTATACAATAGTTTACAATGTACAAGTATACTTGGAAAGCCCAAGTTTCATACTTAGTCAATTTTACAATCCACGGCAAAACTCGGTTGCCTAACTCGTTGGCACCTCCGTACGGTTGCTGCACGACTCACCAATGCACGATCATTTCGTTTGCCCAAATCGGGTGCACCTTCGAGTCGCCACACACGGGTGCCTCCAACCGAGACACACCTTTGTCCACAACCCAACACTTCACCAAGTCACCGTGCACACTTGCACGATGGGCGGGCATTAACCCGAGTCACCAAGACACCCATGCCAAGTCGTCATACAAGCCTTCGCACAAACCAAGCGCCACACCTGTGTACACCTCAACTCAACCTCCGGGCACTCCTGCCCGCACATTCACCCACAAACGAGCCTCACTGTGCAAACCAGCAAATTCACAAATATATTTTTTAATAAATAATTAAATTAAAACTATAACATAATCATTATCAAAGTAACTAACACCATGTATGTTATCAAAGTAAATTAACATAATGGTATTAACAAATGTGGTTTTTATGTAGTAGGTGCTAACATAATATATATATATATATTATATATATATATATATAGTGGTTTATTGTTTTAATATTCAATCTAAATCCATCTTAATTCAGAGATTTGGAATTAAAATGGATCTAAACTGGTTTAATTTTTTCATTTAAATAAATTATATTTCACATGAATATAATGAGCCATTTATTTTTTTATTCTTATTTTATTTGTATAATTTTATTTTTTTCCATACGCCTAAAATGTGTTGGAATAAATAAATTAAACTGTCGTGCAGCGACAACGACCGCAACATACTGTCTCCAGAAATCATCCTTTTGAGCTCCCTACGATGCGATCAAGTCACAGATCGCATATCGCACATTTTCTTGTTAACCTTCCTTACATCCCTTCTATTGTCTGCGATTGCGATTTCGCGATACGATCTGATCGCATATCGCAAATCGCATGTTTCAAATAGTTATGGAAGTGGTGGCACATCTTTTCACTTCCTCCGATGTGATGTTGTGATAAGCCACGCATTAAATTCAGAGTTTAATTCCCCTGCAGACTGTCTTCTTGAAAAGCATAACTGCCTCTTCTGCAATAAATACACAAATAAACATTAGTAGATATTTTGATTAGTTTATAGTTTAACTTAGATATTTATTTTCTTATAAATACAATGAACAGCAGATTTGTTTTTTCAAGTGTAGAAAGAAAAAGAACAGAAGTTTTGTTTTCTGTGTGAGTGCAAGTAATTTTTGAACAACAGTTCTGTTTTTGTACTCTGAGAGTGAGAGTAGAATTAAAAAGGAGAAGCTTTCTTTTCTGCAACGCACAGCAATGCTGAAACTCAAATTTTTCTGAGATAGTGAAATTAGTTTTTGGAACTGAAGCGTTCCTGTTGTAATCCCTCTGAGTAGAGGAAGACTATTTTGTAACAGTTTTTTTTGTTATGATTAAGATCCTGAATTAAATAACAGAGCGTTTTTCTCTGTGAAATTTCTTTTGTGTTTGAAATTAACAGAAATTTCCAACTTGGTATCAGAGCTAGTCTAGGCACTCAATGAGTAAAAAAAAAAACAGAGTTTGTTTTTTCACTGTAGGAGCTGTAAGAAGTTTATTGAGCAGATTTTTCCAGCAGAGAAAGTTTTTGCTTATTTTTAATTTTATAGTCAGTATCTCTTCTTTACCTATACAGAGTTAAGATGGCAGATGCTGGAACAGGTTTGAGAAATTCCCAATTGCCACAGTTTAATGGGAAAAATCACAGTTATTGGTCCATAACAATGAAAGCATTGTTTGCTTCTCAAGGAATATGGGAGCTGGTTGAAACTGGCTATGTTGAACCTGCAGATGCAACAGCGTTGGCTGCTTTGATAGTAGCAGAAAGAGACCAGTTGAAGAGCGACAGGAGGAAGGATGCCAAAGCCCTCTTTTTTCTCTTTCAATCAGTACATGAAAATGTTTTTCCACGGATTGCAGCAGCAACAAAATCTAAGGAGGCATGGGATATTCTCAAAACTGCCTATCAAGGCATGGAGAAGGTGAAGACTGCAAAGTTGTAGATGTTGAGGGGAGACTTTGAAACACTCAGCATGAAGGAATCTGATACAATAGGTTCATTCTTCACTCGGGTTATTGGGTTGATAACCCAGATAAGATCTCATGGTGAGATTCTTGAACAAAGAAGGTTTGTAGAGAAAATCTTGAGAAGTTTACCCTCAAGGTTTGAATCTATTGTCGTAGAAATAAAAGAAACAAAAGATCTCTCACAGTTCACGGTAGATGAACTGAGTGCTCCTCTTATGTCTCATGAACACAGAATGAGTAGAGGAACAGATTCCTCTTTTGAGCAAGCATTCAAGACTCAGATGTCTTTCAGCCAAGGAAAAGGTCGAGACAGAGCAAATAACAGAGGTCGTGGAAGAAGCCAAAACAGAGGAAAATATTATCCTGCAAGCACAAGCGGAAGGAGCTGCAATCAGAACCAAGATGAAGGTTCAAGCAAACAACAAGCTCATGGACAAAGGTATGACAAATCCCAAGTCCAATGTCATTATTGTAATAAATATGGGCACTACGCCAATGAATGTAGAAAAAAAACAAAATGACATGAATAGTAGGCAGAATGTTAATTTTACAAATGAAGAAGATAAGAATCCAAAGAATGTGTTGTTAACATGTAACATTGCACAAGACAAACAAGAAGATTTTTGGTTCTTAGAATCAGGTTGTAGTAATCACATGACTGGAAATATTGCAATGTTTGCCAATCTGGATAAAAATGTGAAATCTGAGATAACAACAGGAACTGATAGTAAGATATCTGTCAAGGGTAAGGGCAGAGTCAGTATCCGAGCAAGAAATGGAGAACAGATGAATGTGCCAGAGGTATACTATGTACCTGGTCTGAAATGTAATCTCTTGAGCATTGGACACCTCATTGACAAAGGTTACAACATGTTCTTCAAAGATGATACGTGTACAATCAGAGATATACCTCCAAGTAAGAAGATCATTGAACAAGTGCAAATGACCAGCAATAGAATGTTTCCTCTCAAACTCAGGGCAGATTTGAAGGAAGGAAGAACTATTACAACTATAACACAAGAAGTCTTTCAGGAACAAGTGAAAGATGGGAATTGGTTGTGGCACTTGAGATTTGGACATCTCAATTACGGAGGCCTGAATCTGTTGCACAGAAAGGGAATGGTAAATGGATTGCCATTGATCGAAAAACCGGACAGCCTTTGTGAAGGCTGCATCTTGGGCAAGCAACACAAAGAAAGCTTTCCAGCAGGAAAGAGTATAAGGGCAAAAACACCCTTGGAAATTGTTCACTCTGATGCGTGTGGACCGATGCAAATACCATCATTTGTCGGAAACAGATATGTCTTAACTTTCATTGATGATTACACCAGAAAGACATGGGTGTATATGCTGAAACAAAAGAGTGAAGTGTTCGAGAAATTCGCCACTTCAAAACTCTTGTTGAGAAACAATGTGGGCATTATATCAAAGTGCTCAGAACAGATAGAGGAGGAGAATACATCTCCCAAGACTTTCTGCATTTTTGCAGAGAGAATGGCATACAAAAGCAGTTCACCACAAGATATACACCTCAGCAAAACGATGTTGCCAAAAGAAAGAATAGGACCATTCTTGACATGGTCAGAAGTATGCTAAAGGCAAAACACTTGCCACATGAGTATTGGGAAAAAGTTGTCACTTGCACAGTTTACATCTTAAATAGACGCCCAACTAAAGCTGCCATGAACAAAATACCAGAAGAAGCATGGAGTGGTCAAAAGCAAACTGTCACTCACATGAAAGTATTCGGTTGTGTAGCTTATGCACATGTACCGGATCAGCTAAGGAAAAAGCTTGATAGTAAGGGGGAGAAGTGTGTATTTATTGGCTATTGTGATGAGTCAAAAGCATACAAACTCTATAATCCATCCACTAAGAAACTGATAGTAAGCAGAGATGTGCAGTTCATTGAAGATGAATCTTGGGATGGAAGCTTAGAAAAAACAGTGAATGTGAAGGAAATTATGTCTCCTGAAGAAGAAGAGGAAGGTACAACAACAAATAATCCTTCCTTGGTGGCTCCTCCTCCACCACAGCAAGTTCAACAAACCACACCACAAGCTGGAATTCAAACAGCCTTAAGAAGTCAAGGAAGTGCTTCTTCAAGCACACCACAGGGATCAGAAATACCCTCAAATTCGGATGGAACTCCAAGCAAACCAAGAAGACCAAGATTCAGAAATCTAAATGAGATTTATGAACAAGGAGAGGTAAGTAACAATACCAGTCTGAATTCATTATTCGCTTTGTATTGTCATGTTGATGACCCAGTTCATTTTGAAGATGTTGTAAATGAAGATAAATGGATTGAAGCAATGAATGAAGAAATTGGTGCAATTGAGAAGAGTAACACATGGGAGTTAGTGACCTCCTTGAAGGCAAAGATGCCATTGGAGTTAAGTGGGTCTATAAGACCAAAAGCAATGCTGAAGGCAAGATTGACAGGCACAAAGCAAGACTTGTTGTCAAAGGCTACAAGCAACAACAAGGCAAAGACTATGATGAAACCTTTGAACTAGTAGCAAGGATGGAAACAGTCAGAACAATGTTGTTTATTGCATCACAACACACATGGAAGTTTTATCAGATGGATGTTAAATCTGCATTCCTAAATGGAGTGTTAAAAGAAGAGGTTTATGTTGAACAACCTCCAGGATATGAAGTTGATGGCCAAGAGAATAAAGTTTGCAAACTCAAGAAGGCTTTTTATGGGCTGAAGCAAGCTCCAAGAGCATGGTACATCAGAATATATGCTTATCTAATTGAGAATGCGTTTGATAAGTGTGATGGTGAACCCACACTCTACATAAAGGAGAATGACGATAAGATTATTATTGTTGTTTTATATGTAGATGATTTGATTTTTACTAGCAATGATGCTTCTCTCATTGTTGATTTTAAAGCAATCATGAAAAATGAATTTGAAATGACTGACTTGGGCTTCTTAAGATATTTTCTTGAAACTGAAGTAGACCAAAGTGAAAATGGTGTTTTCATTTTTCAAGATAAATATGTAGAAGCAGTGTTGAAGAGATTTAACATGCAAAACAGCAAGGCAACGATGACTCCAACTATAGTGGGGTTGAAATTGACCAAAGAGGACAACAACAAGGATTTTAATCCAAAATTGTACAAGAGCATAGTTGACAGCCTTATGTACTTGACTGCAACTAGGCCAAACATTATGCACGCTGTGAGTTTAATCTCCAGATTTATGGAAAGACCGAAAGAGACTCATTGGCAGGTAACCAAGAGGATTTTAAGGTATGTGAATGGAACGAAGGGGTTTGGTATTTTATACTCCTCTTCTGAAAGTTTCATGTTGACAAGTTACACTGACATTGATTGGGCTGTAAGTGTTGATGATAGGAAAAGCACATCAGGATATTTGTTTCATATGGGATCGGGAGCCATCTCATGGGCTTCCAAGAAGCAACCAGTTGTGTCTTTTTCAACAACAGAGGCAAAGTAGGTGGCAGCAACAGCAGCAGCATGCCAAGCAGTGTGGCTGAGAAGAGTTCTCAGAGATTTGTGTCATGAACAAGAAAATGGCACAACCATTTACTATGACAATAGCTCAGCAATAGCATTGTCTAAAAACTCTGTTTTTCATAAAAGAACAAAGCACATACATACCAAATTTCACTTCATACGTGAATTGGTTAATAATGGTGAGATTGTTTTGCAGCACTGCAGAACAGAGGATCAGCTAACTGATATCTTGACAAAACCATTAGCAAAGAAACGTTTTGATCATTTCAGGAAATGTCTAGGTATGCAGCAGTTGAAATTAAGGGGAGTGTTGGAATTTAATTCCAACTGCAATATAAACAGCTGGACATAAATCTAATTTTTTGTAGATTTTCCAGGTTGTTTGATGCCGCAAAGTCACTCTTGATATTTTGCACATTAATGAGCATTAAATTCACAGAATTGAATTCCCCTGCAACCGCCGACCTGATTTCTTGAGAAAGGCATCACCGCTTGCTGCATTTAATACGCAGATAAGCGTTAGAAGAAATTTTGATTAGTGTTTAAACTCAGATATGTTTTTTCCTATAAATGTAATGAACAACAATTTTGTTTAAGAGGTTAGAAGAAGATAGAAAGTCTTTTCAGTAACGCATAGCAGTGCTAAACCTGTAATTTTCTGAAATAAAGAAAATTGGTTGATTGAACTAAAGTATTCTTCTTGTATCACATGGTTTACTGTATCAGTTGGTTTACTGTATCAGTTGGTTTTACTGTTTATAAATACAAGCTATTTTACGTTGTTGTTACACCGTTGCACGTTGTTGTTACACCACCAAATTCTGCTATGCTTCATTCAACGTCCCCATATGAAGGTTAACAGAATCATGTCGGTCAGTTGCACACAATTGAAGTAGCGCAAGTTGCCCATGGTGTTCACATAAATTCCCCGACGAGATTTTCGTGCATGCCTCTAGTGGTGCCATTTCTGTCCAAAGTCCATCAACAATATTGAATGCCATGATGACATTACGATTGGAAGCAAGAGTAGCCCAATGAAAATTTCCTTGCCACAAGGCCAAATGTGGTCGGGGACAATTGTGGAAACTTGAGTCCAGGCATTGGATTCTGAATCATAAATATACGTCACATTTGCTCTATCCCATCAGAATACGAATCATAAATACACGTCACATTTGCTCTATCCCATCAAAATACGAATATCCGAGCAAGAGAATGTAACGTCGTGAAGGTGAAGGAGGACGAGGCAGCCCTCTCCAATTCTAGGTTCCAGGAATGCCCATCAAAAGATCTGACTGATCCCATTTTCTATAAAAGATTCCCTTGCAAGTATCCACAATGATGTGATTGACGTGATTGACCAATTTGGAAGCTCTACTTGGAGGGCATCATGGGAAGACAACAGATCATTCCACTGTTTGCATACCATCCTCACTTTGCCCAGAACCATATTGCAACAACTCTTGTAGGAGCCTTTGCCAGATGTCTATTTCCATTGCTAAAATATCTGTAAATCAACTCCACCGCTTTCTACTCGATACAATCTGGTATGATATTTCGATATCACTCTCACGTTCACAAGTTATATCATAAGAAATGAAAAATAAAATGTAAATTATTATAAATTTATTTTAGATACTGATCTAATAAAATAAAGATTTAATTTTTTAAGTGTATATTTTTAACACTTTATATTATTTAAATATTGAATAAGTATTTAAAATTTTTTTTTTTAAATTAAATATTTTATTTTATATTATTATTAAATAAAATAACAAAATTATAGATCATATTAAACCAGACTCTAGAATTTCCATTGAATAATAACCTTTTCCAAATCCAAATTTTGTCAAACCTGGTCAAACGAATTTGGTGAATCACACCAATTTTTGTGGTCGAGGTTCCTCTTAGGTAATGGTCTCTCCCGCAGCGTGTGTAGTTGAACCAAATAAATAATGGATATAAATCAGAACTTATATATTCTAAAAGGCATTTGATATAACACTGTTTTAAGAAGCATATTTTAATGGTTTTTTTCAAGAGTGCAGAGTTTAATCATAAAAGGTAACTACTCTCACAACAGAAAGTATTTTAGTTAATTTTTTTGATGGTGTAAATGTGAAGTTAGCTTTGTAAATCTGGACTTTATTTGGGTGGAGTAAGTATTTAAGATAAATTTATATGGGTATATTTTTACTTTTATTTTTTAAATATAAATTTAGTTTATTCATATTTATTACTTGCAATTGCCCCAAAATGTGCAAAGAGATGCTGATAGGATTTTGAAATTGAAAAAGCTATACTTTGATTATAATTTTGGAGCAAATAAGTTTTTTCACATCACCTAAATTTAGTTTATCTATAAGTTTGTCCACTTTGTTAGGATCCTCAAATTGAGAAGAAGTTGTAGTTTGTGTTTCACAATCATGCTCTTGAAACATTAATTATAATATGTCATTTCTAGTTTCAAAAAACTAGAAAATTTAGTTTATATATAAGTTTGTCCATTTTGTAAGGATTGTCAAATTCAGAGGATGTTGTAGTTTGTGTTCCATAATCATTCTCTTGAAACATTAATTATAATATGAAATGTTGTAGTCTCCAAAAAGCTGGAAAAATGATTTTATGTCATTGTGAACAAATAATGAGTAGAAATATTAAAAGGATTTATGAATAATGAAGTAAATGAAATATTAAAATAATATCTTACTTGGAACGAGCACTGGTAGATTTGATACAAACCGCTCCTTTTAAAATAAATTCAAAACATATTAAAAATATATATTTATATATAAATAAGAATTCTCAACCTTTTTTAAAAAAATGTTATTATCGTTTATAAACTACTTCTTATTAAATAAAACAAGCTATTCCTTACAAAATAGAATTGAAAATAAAAGAAAATTTGTATTTCTCATTTCTTTTCTTCTTTAATCTTAATCTAGCTTACAAAATTATTCTTTATTACAAAAATTAAATCATATTTTCAAATACTCCAATAATTGTATCTTTTTAAAGTTTCCATTTTTAAATTAATTTTATTAAAAATCCTTTTATCTGTAATTAAATAGAACTTACAAAATGGTTGCCACATTGTTTCCCTACTCTCTAGAGAAGATGTGCCCTCTAGGTAACCAACTGAAAAACAACTCTTTAGTGTTGTGAATTGGGCTATATCTTGAAGATATTTTGAAGATTAAAGAATCTCTTCTTGTGATTAGGTCTTGTAAGAGGAATTTGTGAAAATTTCCAAGCCTAAGTGATTAATTCTTTATGATTTCAATAAATCAACTAATTGTCGAATTTAATCAATATAAAAATAAATATTAATCGCTGAAAATTAATCACTCAAGCATAAAAGACAATTTCACACAAACTAGTCATTCAAGATTAAAATCAATTTCACATATATGTAATTAGTAATTCAAGATTCTCTTTTCATTCCATGTTAAAAAATCCTACATAGTCACCAAAACAACCCTAAAGTTGAAACAGCTTAGGCAAGTACGGCTCGTTGTATGGTTGTAGGGCTATAGAAATTGTATGGAATGTCACGAGGTATGCATGACTTTTCCATAGGGATATATGGATCCATCTAATAATAGGTTGTATGGAAGCACTCTCTCTTTTCCTGTTTTTAGATATGTTTTTTTATAAGAAGTGAATTACAAAGAAAAGTTAATTTTTCATTTTTTCTAATATTATTCAAACTATTCCCATTAAAAATGTGTGAAGGTTCATGTCTGAAATCTAATTCTTAGGCACCTAAACCTCACATTTTGGATGTGGTTTGACTTTCTTTCTCATATGACTACTTGTTACAAGTGAGAAAAATGATATGCTGCATAGAAGAGTACAAGAATACAAAAAATTTCAAACTGCACTTTAGTGATTATGCAGCAAAATAAATAAAGCTTAAAAATTGTGTCATGGTCATTCACTAAGTTCATCATCACATGCAACTTGAAGTAAGCCTTTGGGAGTTTTCAAGAGGAAATCAGTTAATCAAGTGTTAGTGAAGTTTAGGTCTTTGGATGATAGTGACAGCAAAACATTATAATTCTTGATTATACAAATGATTATGAAGAAAGAATGAATCTTATTTACCATTTATGTGTTAATCTCTTGTTACCTATTTCATATGAATACATTTCTGAAGCGGGGTATCATTCCTAAATCATATTTGATATGGAGATTGAGAAAACATTGGTTGAAAGACCCCAAAGCAAGTACATAGTGTCTGAGTTTATTGCCTTCATGTGATGTGCAACTACGGCAGGAGGATCCAAGCAAGCAGCTAGGCAGTGGAGCAAGTGGAATTGATGACATCAAAGGGCACAAATAAATTACTAGAAGCCAGGCAAATACAACCATCAGCTAAGCCGGATATTAAGGGGAATTGTTGCACCACTAATTTTGATGGTTGTTGGACAAACATACCTCCATGCATCTTCATGATAATGAAGTACCTTCAACTCCAAACGCTGACATTATGTTGCATGTTGTATTCATCAACACTAAACAACGGTATCAACACCAACATTGTTCTGTTGTGCCTCAACATTATAATAAAATTCAGCATTTATCATTGCACGATGTACATGTGAATTAATGCTCTGGAGCCTTAGTAATGATCTATCGACATAGGGGTCCTGGTTTCCTTTTTTTTATGAGTTGAGTTACAGTTGAGTCTAAAACAATAGGAGAACTAAGCTTCTTCTTTTCTTGGCTTTGAGAGGAAGAGAAGCTGCGAAGTATGGCTCTTTGTATGGTTGTAGGGCTATACAAATTGTATGGAATGTCAAGAGGTATGCATGACTTTTCCATAGGGATATATGGATCCATCTAATAATAGGTTGTATGGAAGCACTCTCTCTTTTCCTGTCTTTAGATATGTTTTTTTATAACAAGTGAATTACAAAGAAAAGTTAATTTTTCATTTTTCTGAATACTATTCAAATTATTCCCATTAAAAATGTGTGAAGGTTCATGTCTGAACTCTAATTCTTAGGCACCTAAACCTCATCTTTTGGATGTGGCTTGACTTTCTTTCTCATATGACTACTTGTTACAAGTGAGAAAAATGATATGCTGCATAGAAGAGTACAAGAATACAAAAAATCTCAAACTGCACTTTAGTGATTATGCAGCAAAATAAATAAAGCTTAAAAATTGTGTCATGGTCATTCACTAAGTTCATCATCACATGCAACTTGAAGTAAGCCTTTGGGAGTTTTCAAGAGGAAATCTGTTAATCAAGTGTTAGTGAAGTTCAGGTCCTTGGATGATAGTGACAGCAAAACATTATAATGCATGACTATACAAATGATTATGAAGAAAGAATGAATCTTATTTACCAGTTATGTGTTAATCTCTTGTTACCGATTTCCTCTTGTTACCTATTTCATATGAATACATTTCTGAAGAGGGGTATCATTCCTAAATCATATTTGATATGGAGATTGAGAAAACATTGGTTGAAAGACCCCAAAGCAAGTACATAGTGTCTGAGTTTATTGCCTTCATGTGATGTGGAACTACTGCAGGAGGATCCAAGCAAGTAGCTAGGCAGTAGAGCAAGTGGAAGTTATGACATCAAAGGGCATAAATCAATTACTAGAAGCCAAGCAAATACAACCATCAGCTAAGCCGGATAAAGCAAGTAGCTAGGTAGTAGAGCAAGTGGAAGTGATGACAGCAAAGGGCACAAATCAATTACTAGAAGCCAAGCAAATACAACCATCAGCTAAGCCGGATATTAAGGGGAATTGTTGCACCACTAATTTTGATGGTTGTTGGACCAACATACCTCCATGCCTCTTCATGATAATGAAGTACCTTCAACTCCAAACGCTGACAATTTTTTTTTTAAGGCCCAAACCGAAGTTAGGCTTGAACAATAAGTATTCGTGTGAGAGTTCTCTCTTCATCATTTCATTACAACGAAATTTACAGTTCTCCTGGTCATTAATGGATGCTAATGCACATTTGATTTCGTACGACTTCAAAGCTAAAAATCAGACCCAGACCTACATGGAAAATGCCATGATGGCCTCCAAGATATTTGTTTTCTTAACCATGACATGTACACCATTTAATTTGAACACTTAGTATTCTTATTCCACTAACGCTCAAAAAAACAAAAAAAGATAGAGAAAGATGAAACCAAACCAACTGTTATCAAAATTGTGTTTGCACAGGCTTGAACTCTTGCAACTGCTTGAATTTCACCCATGGCTTCATTCATACTTTGCCCTCATACATCTTGGCTTTGGAGGGGTGCTTGGTCTCTATTATGAGAAAGTATAGCAGGCCCGAAACCACTTGCTCCTGGGCTTTTACCACCATGGAAAACAAAATACTAACTAACATTATGTTGCATGTTGTATTCATCAACAGTAAACAACGGTATCAACACCAACATTGTTCTGTTGTGCCTCAACATTTTAATAAAATTCAGCATTTATCATTGCATGATGTACATATGAATTAATGCTCTGGAGCCTTAGTAATGATCTATCGACATAGGGTTCCTGGTTTCCTTTTTTTATGAGTTGAGTTACAGTTGAGTCTAGAACAATAGGAGAACTAAGGTTCTTCTTTTCTTGGCTTTGAGAGGAAGAGAAGCTGCGAAGTTCAACAGAGAGATATAAGAAAGAAATATCAACATACTACCGCAGGCCACGACTGATCATAACCTTGATCAGAATTTCCATACATTCATGAGAAAAACAAATCAAATATCATTAAAATTTACCAATGCAATTTAAAAACCATTAAAATTTTCATAGAAACTTGATGATGTATAAATAATAACCTAAGGCCACCACACATTGGTAGTTTCCAACGGTGATACAGATATATAAGACTGCCGTTGTCGTTGAAACGTATGAAGATCCGGTAATCCCATTTTCCGGAAGATTAATTTCCCCTTGGAGTTAGATATGGAGATATTTATGGTCATATTCATTTTCCAGTCTACTACGATTATCAACCCACTTCTGTTCACCGCAAAGTTATGATGTACGGCAGAATATAACGGAAAGTGGCCTTTTGGGGATAGCTTACACCACGTTTCATTTTTTTCGGTTTCATTCAACATCCACATGTGAATGTCGACAGAATCACGTCTGTCAGTTGCACACAATTGATGTAGCGCCAGTTGCCCATGGTGTTCACATAAATTCCCCGGAGAAATCTTTGTACATCCCGCTGGTGGTGCCATTTCTGTCCAAAGTCCATCAACAATATTGAACGCTACGACGAGATTGCGATTGGAAGCGAGAGTTGCCCAGTGAAATTTTCCTTTATAGTAAATACCCTTTCCACAAGACCGAATATGGTCGGGGACAATCGTGGAAACTTGAGTCCAGGCGTCGGATTCTGAATCATAAATACACGTCACATTTGTTCTAACCCCATCAGAATACGAATATCCGAGCAGGAGAATGCAACGCCGTGTGGAGACATCGAAAGTCATTCCACTGAAAGTGAAGGAGGCAGCAGGTATTGCAGGAGGACGAGGCAGCCGTCTCCAATTCTTGGTACCAGGAATGCCAATCAAAAGATCCGACTGATCCCCTTTTCTATGACAGCAGAAGATGCCCTTGCAAGTATCCACAACGACGTGATTGAGCAAAGGAACTTTGTAAATTGCCGAACCACCTCCTTCCACAACCCAATATTCCACATCATCTTGCAGATCCCAGTGGATCTGAATCAGAAATCCG
>APFE030914845.1:0-58781 GCA_000404065.3 Pinus taeda | reverse complement strand
AATAATAAATAAAAATAAATTATATTCAACATTTAATTTGATCCTAAAAAATATTTTCTCCTTAACTCTAAAATGGCGCAAACTTCCTACAATAGTATGTAATGGTGATGGTAATAATAATGATTATCATCCACTAAGACCAAATATAGTATATAAGAAGGTAAAAAGATATTACTAAAAGTTACTTTGAATTTTAAATTGTGCCAACATTGTTTTAGTAATAATCGTAACTTAACATATACATGATATTTACTATATCGGATTATGGGTTAATAATAGTTACACACACATCATTATTTTCATAAAATAACGTTAACAAACTTATCTTTTTAATATAAACCATAAAAATATTAAAATAGATAATGTAAGGAATCCAAGATTAATATGTGAAATATTTTCTTTTTCAAGTTCATATAAATTTGTCTTATTAAAGTTTATCATGATAATTTTTACACAAAAAGGGTGAATATCTATATAAAAATTAGTGAACTAAGTGACTTTCTAATTCCTCATTTCGAAAAAAAATTAATCTAGTTAAAGTTCTAAATAATGGTATATATTGGACACATTACCAAAAATTTCATTTGTCATTAAATAACTTTATCCTTAATATATATCTTGCATATTAATCTATTATTCATAAAGCGAGTCTCAATCAACTTCTTTATTAACATAAGTGTACAACTAATAAATAAAAATAAATTATGATACTACTCACATTCAACATTTAATTTGATCCTAAATTTATTTTTCTCCTCAACTCTAAAATAGTGCAAACTTTCTACAATAGTATGTAATTATGATGGTGATAATGATGATTATCATCCACTAACACCAACTATGGTAAATAAGGATATAAAAAGATATTATTAAAAGTTATTTCAAATTTTATTGTTACACTGAAAAAGCATTAAAATAAGTGTTTCAATATCATCATAATTTTGTTTAGTTAAACAATCAAAAAGGTTGGTAGTGTCACAAATATTTTGAAATTTAATTCTAATACGAGTATAAACTCGATGATCTTTGAGGGTTTTTTAATCTTCAACCATAATATAATTAGTTTTGCAAAGGTGATAGACTTTTAAATTGTGCCAACACTGCCTTAGTAATAATCATGACTTAACACATCCATGATATTTACTATATCAGATTATAATTAAATGGATTAATAATAGTAACATGTGCATCATTATTTTCATAAAATAACCTTAACAAACTTAGTTTTTACTATAAACCATAAACAAATATTAAAATAGATAATGTAAGGAATCCAAGATTAAAATGTGAAAGATTTTATTTAGCAATTTTATATAAATTTATTTTATAAAGTTTACCATGCTAATTTTTACACAAAAATGGTGAATATCTACATTAAAATTAGTGAATTAAATGACTTTCTAATTCCTCATTTTGAAAAAACTTAATCTAGTTAAAGTTCTAAAATCTAGATCCACTGAATACTTCCATATTTAATGAAATATGTGTTGACCCTGAAAGCTCTTCAACATCGATATTATCTTCTGACTGAAAAGGTACTCAAGAAATAACTGGTGTGTTCCTCTCTAACTCTCTATTGGTGCCAGGTCTATCTTGTGAATTAATGAGCCCATGCAGAGGATCAATCTTCGATGTGCCTGTTACCATTGGTTGAAAACCACTAATAGAATTTCTCATATGCCTTCTAGGAGAAGGCTTAGAAGTCGTAGGTGATAGCCCACGAAGTCTCCTAGACCGTTGAGATGGTCGATCAGCCACTACGAGCAAATAATGCTCACTAAAAGGTCCTTAATGATATCAACAATCAAACAAATCTCGACTATTTCCACTCCGAGTGATTAGGACTGGACAACAAAATACAAGAAAGTTAATAACAAGGGCCTTCTAAAAATAGGCTGGGGTAATTACGCTCGAGGCCTACTAGCAAAGGTATCAGAGGCATTTACGATGACCTCCAAACAACAACCTTTGTGAGTGAAAGCACCCAAGCTTCGCAAGGGTACCTTTAGAAGTACTGATGAACATGATACAACATCAGCCTCAGGTGCCACGGTATTCTCCTCCGCAACCACCTGTGAGATCCCTAGGATAGGCAACTATGGTCACCAACTCGTATCAGAAGCCGAGCATAATAGTTGTGAGGCGGGATTCGACAAGTAAGAGAGGGGGTGTCTCTCATCCTTATCTTCACTCTCCCTCGTGCTTTACTCCCAATTACGAAGCTTTCCTGGTCTCCCCAACACTATTGGATTTCGCTCATTAGTCAAACTTCTATGTTTTGTAATTTTGAGCAGCCTCGGAGAGTTAACTCTCCTCTCGCTTAATCCAAGTCCCTAATAAACCTAAACTTGTTAGTGTATTCTGATCACAACATAAAAGTTCTAGTCTATTTTAATTACTCGCTTGATTTTAATGGTTGTTCTTTAAGTCAAGGGTAAATATGGAAGTGGAACCAATGATGTTTGTATGACACAATAGAAATCAATGAAAAACTAACTACATGAATGTAGTCATTTTTTCTTCAACGAAAAGAGATATCTATATGGGTTCTATGAAACTTCTACAAAGAAAATTACTTTTTCTCTTCTTTTCTTGAAACACATTTCACACACCCAAAAACTAAAAGACTATGAATGCTTTAACAATGCAAACTACCCTAATGCAAGATATAATAGAGATGCTAGATCCTAAATAACACTCATAAGGTGAGAGCAATTATTTATAACTAATAATGAGCCAACTTAAGTACTGAAGAAGATACAAATTTTGAACACCAAGTTCTCTCCAAACAATAAGGATAAATTGTAAAAGATCGCAATTCACTTTCAAGAACAAAAGGAAACCATAAACCAAACATGGCAAAAGAAAAACAAAAAAATGTTTTTTGAGCTCTTTTCTTTTTTAAAGAAGCGACCAAAACAACTTTTTGAAATCACAAAAATGGTACTAAAACTCAAAATATCGAAAAAAGAGCACGATTCTTTGCAAGTTACAAACTCAAAAATGAACGAAAACTTGAGCAAAAATGCTTCAAAATAGTAGCAAAGAGTTTGACCAACTGACCAACAAGCCAGGAAAGAAATACTTCCAAATTCATCAAAAAGACTTCCAAAAAGAAAGAAAAGCTATGAGGCCAAAAAACAAACGAGAGAAAAGTAAGTAGATTTGAAATCCAGACTTGACACTAAAACTTTAAACAATCTTGTGTTCTAGAGGACAAGAACAATCAAGAACTTCAAGACGAAGTCTTGTGTGCCAAAACACAAATTACAAACCTGCTAAAGAAGCAAACCTAGGCCAAATATTTTCAGTGAGGAAGAGACTTTGAAATAGTAAGCTTGTAGAATAATTAAATTCTTCAGACAACAATTGACCACACAGAGATTGAAAAGACCAGGCAACAAATCTATCTGGGATGAAAGATATGAGAAAACAAAGCAAAAATTTTCATACGTGACTATGTGCAAACACAGAGGCATGCACACATGCTCCTAACATAGGAAACTCACATATACATGAGTTCACTTTATAGAAACAAGCGTGTATACGCGATTGTAAACATAGTAAAGAGCATATACAAAGCTTTGCAAGAAAAAAATAAAAAACAAAGTCTGATCCAAAAGATCAAACTTGAGGCCTGGGACTCTAGTAGACGAAATAAGACAAACCAAGACTGAGCCCTGATTGAGAATGAACAACCAAAACTAGGAATAGCAAGGTTGTTATCCCCAATGGAGTCGCCAATTTTGTTTCGAGTGAAAGCACCCTAGGGATTTGGGCTAGAACCCCAACAGAGCAGAAGAAAACTACAACAAGAAATACTCAAATAGTTTAGGCAAGATGTCTATATTATCAAACTACATAAAAGTGACCATACCTAGATTTCCTTCGTTCGAGTAAGTCCCACAAGGTTCAGACCCTCTGCAACTCCCAATATTCTTCAAACTTCAAAATCATTCAATTTCAACATACATAGCAGTATAGAAGTAAAGCATATTCATGAAATTGACTTCATATCATATAAACAAATGATTGATCATAAATCAAAACAACATTCATATATGAATTAAAACATAATTTGATGCATAGACATAGTTGATTTTGGAAACAAGACAACATTTGTTTTACTACAGTAAGTTATAAATAACATGGAGATAATTCACCTGAGACTTCATGTGGCTCCAAGTGGAACTGTCCTATGTATTCATCCTATCCTAGCCTTCAACAATCTTCTTCCATCACCAACACCGTCATATCTCAAGCAAAAGGAAGGATATCTATAATCAAGGAAACAAGGGTTCCCTAAAGCGTGGGGAAGTGCATGAGGCACAAGGATTCATCAGACTCAGTCATGGATAATCTCAGTATAATAACTATATCTCTTCTCCTCCCTAAGGCCTTCTCATAGAGGTCTATTTATACCTATCCCAATTATTTTTTTAGTTGGGAAACAATTGGGCCATGGGAAATATGTGGTAATCAACAAGTAAAACCAATGAACTCCACCCAAAATTAAGGAAATTTATTTTTTTAAGTTTTTTAATACATATAGGTAGGTTGGGTATTGACTTAACCACGTGTACATGCATTTAGCTCAATGTAAAGTAACATACAGGAAACAAAACATTGTTTTTTATATATTTGGACCAAGTCTGGAAGGAGAGGTTTCCCTAGGCCATAAAGAGAGCATCATATATACCAAGAGTGGTAAATGGTGCTATAATAATAGGAGCTATGTGACAAATGTTTATTTTTTAGCTTGGCATCATTGTTGTTATGAAAACAGCTCACAGAAAGAGAGAAAAGATAGATCAATGGCTTAGAAATCAGCCTATTCAAGGGGGCATCCTCCTTTACTTTATGCAAATGAACTATTCTTGGATGATACAAATGACAAAACCGCCTTTCTATATATAGGAGTCTAAGGGGTCAAAATAAAACCAAATATGACCTAATAATAGTAATAATATAAGGGTACGTAAATAACAATAGCGGGCTCCTATAGGGCACAATAATAACGATACGGGGACAATAGGCGCATAACAATAACAATAAGGGATACAATGACAATAGTAATGGGGGAATCACTAGTATTCTAGGGACCTACAAATGCCCCTCTCCTTCAAAAAAGTGTTTTCCTCAATTCTTGATTAGTTATGGATGCTTCTGTATGAAATTCTCATCCTCCCATGTGGAATCTTGAACGGGTAAGTTCTTCCACTTGATGAGATGCTCTGAAATTGATCGATTTCTTAGCTATCAAGTTCTTGTTTCTTTGATTGCTTCAGGTTCCAATATGAATTTTCATTCCTCAGCAAGTTCTAGCAATATTGTTTGAACTGGGAGCTTGTCACCTATAAACTTCTTTAAGCATAAAACATGGACAACTCGATGCACTCAGGAAGTTGCAAGAAGCTCCAATTTGTATGCCATAGTACCTATCTTTTGCAACACCTTGTACGAACCTTAATACTTTGGTGATAATTTATTATCCTTCTTAGCTTTCTTGAGGGACATTTTTTTATATGGTTGCAGCCATAGGAATACCCAATCACCTACATGAAAAATTCTTTCGCTACGATGTTGATATGCTTGCCGTCTCATTCTATTCTATGCCAAGGCGAGGTTATGCTTTAAGAGTTCAAGAACTTTTTTTTCATTCTCGATGTGATCCTCCATTACTTGAACCTTAGAATTTTCTCTTAAATTTGATTTGATGGATGGTGGATGATATCCATAAAGTGCCATAAATGCAGTCATTTTTCTTGCAATATGGAAGGAAGTGTTATACCACCATTCAGCCAGAGGAAACCATTTGACCCATTGCGTCTATTTATTAGATACAAAGCAATGAAGACATCCTTCCAAACATTTGTTTACTATCTTAGTTTTCCCATCAGATTGAGGATGATAAGATGAGTAATGAGATAACTGAGTACCAAGACAAGATAATAATTTTGTCCAAAAATTTCCAGCGAAAATGGGATCTCTATTGCTTACAATAATCTTTGGGTTTCCATGTAGCTTTTGAATTGTTTCCATAAATATAGTAGAAACTGTATTCACTTTAAATGGATGCAATAATGCACAAAAGTGTGCATACTTGGTAAGTATGTCAACTACCACCATGATAACACTCTTTCCTTCAGACTTGGGTAAACCTGTGATAAAATCCATTGAAACCTCCTCCCAACGTTGGCTTGGAATCGATAAAGGTTGTAATATACCTAGGAACTTAATTGTTTAAAGTTTATTTTGTTGGCAAACAAAATATTTTGCCACAAACTTTTGAATATCTGATTTAACGTCTGTTACCGGGAATAGTTTCCACTCGGATGCTACTATTCCCACTAAGACTGGTAGATATCTTAGAAATAAACAAGTAAAGTCTACTTTCGTTTTGCTTTATGAAAATAGAAAAGAGGGGAACCAAGGAGACCAACCTTAGTCTTGCGCTTGATTTCCTCTCCTTCTTGATAGAGCTTTGCTGCTTCTTCTTCGCCTGCCCAACTTTAAAGAGCACATGTGGAATCACAACAACACACTACTATTGAAGAACAAAGATCTATATTCATAAATAACACAAGACCAGATGTGCGTTAACTATACAAATGCATATATAAACAAGTACACAAGAATATGGAAGAAAACTTGAATAGCTTTATTAATATGAAAAGTAGCAAGAAGATTACAACCATATGTTCTGACCCAGCATCATCCTCCAGCTAGAAAACCCTTCTTCACCTCAAGTAAAGCTTAGATCACCCAACACTCTGAATGTACACTAGAAAACCAACAACACTTCTCTATAAGATACAAAATTTTGGCCTCTCGATCTTTGTGATGAGGGATCCATATATAGATGATTATAGGGAGGTGAGTCATCTTCTAGGGTCTTGATTACTGTCCTCTCTCTAATAGTTCCTGCTTCCACTTGGAGAATGATGATCTCTTACTCATCCCTAGTCAAAAATAGAGAGGCAAGTGTCAAAGGGGAAGCTTCTCGAAGATTCCATGATCTTCCACCTCTCATTTTGTCCCTACCATTTGTCCATTCCTGACCATCGCACCCTACAAAGGAGCAATTCAGTATGCATCGCACCTTATATACTGGGAAGGTGATATGCATTGCACCCTCTACACTGGGTTTTCAATATGGTCCAGTTTTGACCATTTATGAGCAGTTTTCAATGGAGAACTTCTAGGAGATGATGTAATCAGCTTACTTTGTTCCTTTAGGTAGTGAAGCAACACTTTTAGGGACTTAGGAGCCCTCAGTTTATGGACATTTATGATTTGGGTTGAAGTGCCCAAAAATGTCTATAACAGTTTCCCCCTAAAGCATGAGGTCCTTAATATTTTTGATGTCGGGTGAAATGCATTACTATGAGGATCCGAAGTTTTTTCGAGCTGGGAGGTGACCTGTAATAAGATACAACACAATATATTATTTTGACAACAGTTTTTCATGATCTAGCTGAGGCGGGCATTCCCATGCTCAACTTTATAAATTCATTTTCATGAACATAAGACAGACGACCGTCTGTGTGGTAGAATAATGATTTGGACTCATCATCCTTTGATTTGGATGATCATTTGTTCGGCAATGATGTACACTTGATGCCTTTATATTCCTAAATATATCACAACCCAGATGGGTGAAACTAGATCTGGGCTCTTCAAAACTCGTTCAATCTTCACTCAGAGTACAAGTCGATCCATGTGAAAAATGTTCTGGAGTCGAACATGGAAAGACATCATTTGATTACCAGCCAATGATGTAAGTTGTTAACAGGCGTGAGAGGAATCACCAATAATGACAATGACCCTCAAGGTACTACAGTATAATTCACGTGGTGTGAAAAAGGACCTGGCATCGAGCACCACGTAAAATCTCTCGGTCGAAGGCCATTGATGTAAACCTGTCACCGAAAGTGAGAAACTTGCCATTGAGGCATGCAAGATTCAAAGTACTGAAAGGGTTGTTCCTAAGTCAACTTCTTGAATAATGAGCTGATCTCGACAAGAAGTGACCCATCACAAGAGGGCCTTAATGAATCCCACATCAACGACACAAAATGAAGCAAATGATTTTGGAGGTGAAAACAATCTGACGATACAGGGTTCAGGGTGGTGGTCATGAAGGAATGGAGTATGAATGTATTGCAGTGGGTGAGACACAGGCGAATTATCTGAATGACTTCTCTTGAACATATCGGCGACACTGATGATGGATTGGTAGCATTAACCCCAAGGATGGATGGTGTGATGACCAGTGAACGGAGCAACCCAACCAGGCATGGATGCGGAAGGAAAGTGTCATGTTCAAGAGCGACTTGCTACCAATAAAGCTTTTTCAAGTTTTCTTCCCAATTTTCCCTAGTCATTGTTGACCAGTACCTATTTATTTTTGTCAAGCTTGAGGAGGATAACATATGCTTGTTCTATAATCCGCCCTTCGAGCGAACTTGTCGCTATATTTTAGCGAGCCTAGCGATAGTGGAACTCGTTCTCGTCAATTTGGACGAGTTTGTCGCTATTCGATTTTAACGAGTTTAATGACAAAGATAACTTGGTCCCTTTCAATTTTAGAGAGTCTGAAAGGAACGGAAAGGAGACTCCAACAATTATTTTTCGTCATGTAATCCCTTAAGTCCGAAAAAGCGTAAAATAATACAAAAGGGATGAATTTTCGATAGTTTTAATGAGCCGAACAAGGCAAGCACTCGATATTTTTGTGCAATAATCCCTCAGGTCCAAAAAGATTAAAATCTAGAGGAGGGATAGAACTTTCGATGAATTTAACGAGGCGGAGAGGCCAATCACTCGGAAATCTTTTCATATTTTACGAGTTAGTTGCAAAGAGCTTAAAGGAGACTCGTTTTTGAGGAACGAGTGATGGTTTCAGGTAGCAGCTGATTCCAGGTAAGGTTTGGAATTCTCTAATCATGGCAGTGTCACAAGGATGGCTAATAGAATCACCCTTCGTAGATGTTCCTCGAAGGGTTAAACAATCATATGGGGGTGAATGATTGGCTAAAAACAGAGTGGAGATGATGATGAGGACACGACCAAGGCTCAAAAAGCTAGCAATAAGGCATTCACAATGGTTATTTACCGGTTCATGTTTTAATGAGCTTAAACGATGGGGGAAACATGTGCTCGTGAATTATGTTTATTTTTTAATGAGCTTGAACTATGCGCTAAAACTGGTCATGGGGGGTTTATTTTTTAACGAGCTTGAACCCTGCGGTAACATTTCTCACCAGTCATATGATAAGGATGTCTCATTCAAGATGCTATTTTGAAAGGGCCTACATCTTTAAAGCGTTGCCCCGAATCCTTTCTTTATGTAAGCTAAGAAATGACTAACCTTACGGGTTTAAAGGGTTAGAGGTCCTACAAATTTAAAAAATAAATAGCTGCTCTTCGCTTGCATGCAGAAAGGTTTGCATTCCCCCAGGTATAGCGAAAGATTCCCAGGTTACCATGCAAGTTCCATCCGCGTAGCAGATGGAATGCTTACTTGGTGATGTCTACCAAAATAGACAAAGGGGACTGGCGTAGAGATACTCCACTCACATAACTTTAACGAAGGTATTTTATTCCAGCCTAATCCCATTTTCCTGTGAGGACGGGTGTGTCAAACTAGTCATATATCCCTAGCGGAAATCTGCTCTATACCCAAGGTTTCCTGCTAAAACAGACCAGGGTGCATGCCCCCTGGGTTTCAATCACATCCTTCTAAATCACTCGCGCTCATCAGGTGGACGGGCTGGAGATCGATGAGACATTCCTTGTGTGAAAAGACCATTTAGGGATGGCATTTGACTACTTGCGATGTGTGAACCCGGGAACGACATTTGGTCTATGAGCTTGACCATTCTACCTTTGTGCAGAAAACACATTACTCTAAAGAGTGAGGAGACGATGGCTCCCATGCAATAAATATAGTTGCATTCAAGGAGTAGATTATAATCCAAGGGTCCTCGAACTACCATTATGCTCATTTGAATGGTTTTCCTTCTCAAAGTAATGGGCACATTTGGAAGGATCCCTAAAGGTCGACTGGTCCCTTTCTCGAAGCCTGTCAGATTTTTCATTTCGGGAAAAAGCGATGGTGAACCAAGCGCTTTCCAAGAAATTGAGGAAAGGATACTCACAGAAGCCCCTTCATCGATTATGGTACCAGCCATGACCATTCTATAAGCTTGTACAATGATTCTGAATGGTACACTAGCTGGTAAACGGGGTCTGCCTAGTAGATTCCACTCGAAGGAAACGACTAGGTTGCTTAGTGGTCGGACCGAATAGACAGCTAGATATGACTCTGATCAACTTCCTTCCTGCGATAAAGGAACGGGTGGACTACCTCCAAGTTCATCGGAGCCTATATTGATGAAAAGAATTTGAACGATGTCGTTCTCTTTCTCTTCAGTGACGGTATCGTTCGAAGATGAACACCCTAAAGCCAAGATCGGGTCAACTGCCATCTTGACCTTTTGACTTCCATCTGGTATGGATTCATAGGGTTCATTTTCAATGATAAATGCTTCGGTCGACCACAATGACGGGCCAGACAGATTTTCAACTAGTGGATGACTTGGCAAGAGTTTCTTATATCCAGGAGGAAGCCGTAGCGATGAAGCAGGACGATCATCCAAAACTCTTTTAGCCTCGTCAAGGAAGGGACAACGATGGATGGCATGATTGCCTTCACACAATTTATAAGGAAATCTTGGATTCCTTTTTTTTCCAGGTGCTTCACTTTCACTGGTTGATGGTGTGCATTCAACATGATGATCAGAGGTTGATGACACTAGATTTTGCAAACGAGGAAACCAGTCCCTTAATATCCGAGGGATGCAGGGACAATCTTGGTGATAGTGGTTTCCATTGCAAATGACACAAGGAGATTTAGGTTTCGACGGTGAGGTGTGAGGATTTTTGCTAGATGATGCTTAGTTGTCCCCTTTTGATTTTGGTTCGTTTTTATTCTTTTCCTTTTTCACTTTTTGCTTCTTCTTCTCAGTTACTTGATTTTTAGATTTATCAGCTTCATCAAGCGAAGAGGAAGGAGGAGAGGGAGAATCAGACGAAGAAGAAGGTTGGCAGGAAACTCTAGTGTCATCTAGTTGCTGACTTGATTATTCAGGAATTGCGGGATTCTGAATGACAGAGGTAAAGAAGAGCCAGATAGGCAAACCAATTATGAACCCTGGAAGTGACAAAGTGGCCATATTGGGTGCACCAACATCTCCCCAAGAGGAGAAGGGACTAGGATTTCCTCCAAGGGGAAATCCTTGATTGGTAGACTCCATTTTCTCAACCAAAAGACCAACGAGGAAATTTGTGATGTTATTCTGATTAAAATAAATTTTAAACGTTTTGACACAACTTGTTTTTTCCATTTTAAAGAGTCGAGAAAAAACAAAAGATGACTCTAGTCGCCTTCGATTTTTATTGAGCCTGAAGTGAAAGTGCTCAGAGGACCTTTTCCTTTAAGGAGTCTGAAAAGGAGAAAAATGGACTTCTCTTGGGATCTAGGCAGAGGGGATTACCAAACCAATCGCAAAACTGTAGAATACTTTTTATGGTACGACAGTCAATCTTCCCGAATGTTGTGTTCAGTGCATTTCGATCGATAGGGCAGCAGACACAGCTTCCTAAGGATAAAGGATGCAGCCTATTGTGGTCTCCCAAAATATACTCGATGGTACATGGGAGCACAAGTCCATACTAGCACTTGTCGTCTCAGAGTGGAGGAATCACCCAACCAACAATGAAAGCAATAGTTACCATGTTTTACGATGCCGGAATACGTCTCTAGCCTAGACCTCTAGATGTTGTGCGTTAGGTTCCAAAGTGTTGTTAGATTCATTAAATTTAGTTTAGGTTGATCTTGCTTAAAAATTTGCCTTTCAGGTTTACTGCGTGATGTGTATACAATTCCTAAAATGCAATCTAAGATGATAAACAAACATTTAATCTTCTTTTAGGCAATGAAAATCCTAGCTACTAAGGAAAGAAAGTTAAGAATCTTTCTGCAAAGAGCACAGAGCACACACTAAATGCACTGTCCTAAACCAAACCATGCTGTCAAAATCCAAATGCACATGCATGTATTTGTTTTCAGCCTTCTTAATGTATGAATGATGATAAGAAAGCTATGTCAAAATCTGAATTACTTTCAAAGCAACAATACTCGACAAATTTCTTTTCAAAATGAAGTGAAGGTAAGAGAGACACTTTGTGATTTTGAAATCAAAACTGATTTTCGACACATTAAAAACTACTAATTCAACTCATATGCAATAATAACTGTATAATCAACTATCAAGAACAATGGGATTATCTTCTAAAACTGAAAATGACAGCTATGACACTTTCAGATCAAGAAATGACAGTTCGACTATGCTACTTTTTTGGAAAAGAGAACTGAAAATGGCACACAATACATAAAAACACTTACAGTTATTTGCACTAATGAGGCAGAATAATGTAAGAGAAGGGGGTTTTTATAGAGATACACTGGCTATAGACAGCAAAACTCCTTAATAGGACTAAAAATAGTGAGGAAAAACCAAAAGTCTGAAGGTAAAGTTAACCTTCCCTAACCATTGCACCTGTCACACTGTGAATCCAGTATGCAGCGCACCTACTGCACTTGGGAAGTGCGATGCATACAGACTGCCTTGAAGGCATGGTGCGATGGTATTAGTACGAGACTTTAAACAAGTTTTTACTCACAATTTGCAATTCAGTTTAGGGATTTAGGCCGAGTAAGTAATGTTCAGTATATGTAAAACACAGGGGTGATCTAAAGAGGTTACTAGAGCCACCACTTAGGGCAATTAGACTGTATGCAGATCGATTGTTTAATTCATAAACAAAACCCAGAGATAGACTGAAGCAGCATTGATCTATTTTTCATTTGTATGACAAATGCAATTCGAAGGCTAGCTGGCTTGGCTTGAATCTCCGTCTGTAAGTTTATAAAGGAAATAAAGATAGATAAGCTAACAAACAATATAGTCGCTCCACAATGGAGTCGCCATTTTGTTACGAGGAATAGTGTGCACTCGGATGCTTCTATTGCCACTAAGACTGGTAGCTATCTTAGAAACAAACAAGTAAAGTCTACTTTCATTTTCCTTTATGAAAATAGACAAGAGGGGAACCAAGGAGACCAACCTTAGTCTTGCGCTTGATTTCCTATCCTTCCTAATAGAGCTTTGCCGCTTCTTCTTTGCCTGCCCAGCTTCAAAGTGCACCTGTGGAATCATAGCAACATACTACTATCAAAGAATAAAGATCCATATTCATAAATAACATAGGACCAGATGTGCGTTAACCATACAAATGCATATATAAACAAGTACACAAGAATATGGAGGAAAACTTGAATAGCTTATTAAGATGAAAAGTAGCAAGAGGATTACAACCATATGTTCTGACCCAGCATCATCCTCCAGCTAGAAATCCCTTCTTCAGCTCAAGTAAATCTTAGATCACCCAAAACTAGAATGTACACCAGAAAATCAACAACACTTCTCTATAAGATACAAAATTCCAGCCTCTGGATATCTGTGATGAGGGATCCATATATAGATGATTATATGGAGGTGAGTCATCTTCTGAGGTCTTGATTAGTGTCCTCTCTCTGATAGTTCCTGCTTCCACTTGGAGAATGATGATCTCTTACTCATCCCTGGTCGAAAATAGAGGAAACTACTAGAGGGGAAGCTTCTTGAAGATTCCATGATCTTCCACCTCGCATTTTGTCCTTGCGATTTTTCCATTCCCGGCCATCGCACCCTACAGAGGAGAAATTCAGTATGCATCGCACCTTGTACACTGGGAAGGTGATATGCATCGCACCCTCTGCACTGGGTCTTCAGTATGGTCCAGTTTTGACCATTTATGAGCAATTTTCAGTGGAGAGCTTCTGGGAGATGATGTAATCAGTTGACTTTGTTCCTTTAGGCAGTGAAGCAACACTTTTAGGGACTTAGGAGCCCTCAGTTTATGGACATTTATGATTGGGGTTGAAGTTCCCAAAAATGTCTATAACAATGCCATCCCAAAAAAATTCCTTCTTAACTTTGTGGTAAGATTTTAGAAATCCTGAGTGCCCTCCTAAGGGAGAGATGTGCAATTCCATAAGAATATTTTGTTTGAGTTGGGAATTATTACATAGGTATAAACAATCTTTGTACCATAATGAATCAGTTTTCCATCTAAATGTATCAGATGTACTAGGATCTTGTTGTAACTTTTGAATTAGTGCCCACACTTCTTCGTCATTCTTCCATTCATCCCTTTCTTTGTTTATCTAATCTAGTTGGATAATAGAAATGGTGCCAAGAAATGATTCAACATCCTCATCCTTTCTTGAGAGTGCATCTGCCACAACATTTTGCTTCCCTTTTTTGTATATGATTTCAAATTCATAACGCAACATTTTTGTGACCCATTTTTGCTGCTCTTCCAAAGATAATATTTGTTCTAAAAAGTATTTAAGACTATCATGATCTATTTTTACCTTGAAGTTTCTTCCCATTAGGTAGGGTCACCATTTTTTAAGTTCATGTAGTATTGCCAACATATCCTTCTCATAAATAGGTTTGTGTAAATGTTTTCTTTTGATTATATGACTTTTGAAAGAAATGGGTCTTTCTTCATACATTAAAACAACACCAATTTCATTTCCTGACGCATCACATTCCACAATAAAGGGCTTTGTGAAGTCCGGAGTAGCTAAGACTGATGCTTGGAATATTTCCTCTTTAAGATGTTTAAAGGCCTTCATTGCTTCTAGAGTCCATGAAAATGCATCTTTCTTCAATAATGTTGTTAGAGGTGTTGCTATTCTCCCATAATTTTTAACAAACTTGTGATAATACCCTATCAACCCAAGAAATCCTCATAGATGCTTTATGGATGTGGGGATTTTCCATTCCTTAATGGTTTTAATTTTGCTAGGGTCTACCTTAACACCTTCATGAGATACAATATGACCTAGCTATTCCACCTCTTATACTCCAAAGAGACATTTGGAGCTTTTTGCATATAATTACTTCCCCTCCAATAGATTGAGCACCCTATCAACATGTTCAACATGATCCTTCCAAAACTTGTTGTAGATTAGTATATCATCAAAAAATACTAACACAAATTTTCTAAGGAAGGGTTTGAAAATGGAAATTCATGAAACCTTGAAATGTAGAAGGTGCATTAGTAAGGACAAAAGGCATGAACAAAAAATCATAATGACCCTCATGAGTTATAAATGTTTCTTTTGGAATGTCTTCAAACTTCATTCATATTTGATGATATCCTAAATGACGATCCAACTTGGTGAAGTAAATTGATACATGAAATTCATCCAATAATTCATCAATGAAAGGAATGGGAAATTTATCTTTAAGAGTGAGCTTGTTCAACTCCCTATAACCTGGAAACATGCACCATGATCTATCCTTCTTGTGAACCAATACTACTAGAGCAGAGAAAGAACTTTGACTATGTTGAATTATACCAGCCTCTAGCATTTCTACAACCATATGTTAAAGTTCACTCTTTTGGGCATAAGGATATCTGTAAGGCCTCATGTTTGGAGGAACACTTCCTGGAATGAAATGAATAGCATGGTCATGACCAGGGATAGGTGGGAGGCCTTTGGGGGTCCCAAATTCCTTGGAATGATTGTCCAAGTCTTTTTAAAGATCTAGAGAAATAGATGATTTCGATGTGGGAACCTCTATTGAACATAATTGTGCAATTTTGCCTCGTTGTTATTTCTTTAGAATCTTTGCCATTCCATTAGAGCTAATTATCTTTCCTAGTTTCCCTGTGATACCCCTTAATTAATCTTCCTTTCCTTCTGAAAAAAAATCATGAAAAGTTCCTGAAAATTAAAAGCTATTGCACCCAAGGGTTGTAGCCATTAGACTCCTAGTACAACATTACCGCCACCCATTGGAATGGAAAGCATTGGGCTATTCAATACATAATCTCCCATGGATAGCTTGATATTATGGCACTTTCTTGAGCAATTATGGTTCCTCCATTTGCAACCGTCACTTGACACTTTGGTGTTGGATATAGGAAGAAATTAAATTCCATGGCTATCTTACAATGAATAAAATTATGGGTACTACCTGAATCAATCAACACTATTACCCTTTTCTTCTTGATATGCCCTTCTATATTGATAGTTTAGGGAGTGGTAATTCCAGCCAATGAATTACAAGATATGGCCAGATTCATTTCTTCTTTCTCTAGGGTTTTTTCCTAGTGTATATCGTCTTCTTTTGACATTTCTTCTTCCTTTTCTTCCTACTCTTCACAATCTATGTAAAATAATTTCTTCTCAACACACTTATGACCCATAATGTATTTGGTATAAAAACCATAAAAAATCCCTTTTGCTCTATTTTCTAACCTTTTGTTGTGGTGTCAACCTTGTAGGTTGTGGATGGCTAGGGGCAACAACACTTCCATCTTTATGGTTTTTAGTGGTAGGCTTCCTTGTTGCCATAATGTTTCTTTCCATTTTTCTTGCCAACCTAAATGCCTTCTCCAATGAATCAGGTTCCCAAAGGTGAACCTCATGTTGGATGTTATCCTTTAAAGTCCCTATGAACACATAAATCCTATTCTCCTTTGGAATATCTTTTACCCTTATATTCAATTTTTGGAATTCCTCAATGTGCTCCATCATTGAACCCTTTTGTTTGAGATTTATCAATTGGATAAAACAAGTGTTGCTTTTTGTATTCTCATAACGTGCTATCATTTCATCCATAAAAATAGTCCAAGTGACAATTTGTTTATGAGAGAAAAGCCATCAATAACATACAAATTGATTTGTTTCCAAATATAAAGTTGAAATTTGTACCTTTTGTGTGTTTTTCACATTATGGAGATCAAAAAAATTATCCATATGTAGTACCGATGATACATGATCCTTGCCATCAAACTTCCTCATATCAATCTTTGGAACATGGTGGTTCTTCGATCCAATGTTAGAGTCTATGAGATCATGATTAACATTTATTTTGTTCTCATCATGAGTTTCCCTTACTAGCCTTTCACCATTGGTAAGCATTTCTTGTAGAAACTTTGTCAGATTTGTCTTCAAATCTTCCATTGTAGCTTCCACACCTTTCTTTAAATAATCCATCTTAGCTTCCACATCTTTCTTTAAATCATCAATCTTAGCTTCCACACCATCCATCTTAGCTTCCACTCCATTCATCTTAGCTTCTACGCCTTTCTTTAAACCATCCATATTAGCTTCCACACCATACATCTTAGCTTCTATGTCTTTCTTTAAACCATCCATCTTAGCTTCTATTAATTTTTGTGTGAGTGAAATGTTTTGGACATGGTCTCGTAATTTTGATATAGCATGTTGCATTTCTTCCTCTTCTTCATATGTCATGCTAGAGCTTTCAGGTTGCTTACTAGGTGTTTCCATTTTCTTTCTTTAGGGCATCAATTACTGATAATGATGCTTCATTATGCCCTTTGAATTTATTCAAACTAATTTTTCAAACCAAAGTTATGCAAAAATTTAAAAAACACTACACACCTTTTTTCAATTTGTCAGAGCTTGATATTGGATTTGATGTATCTCTATAATTTAGGATCTCCAAGGTCTGAAATTGCTTCCTGTGGTAACCCTATGAGTACTCTTTATAACCTCACAAGTCTGATCAAGATTGGATTATCCAATGAAGAGTTATGCCAAATCTCCCACGTTGACCTGATTATAGACTAGTTCAGTAGAGCGAGCTTGTATGAAGTACCGTGGGTCATTGTTTTGACCCTAGGATATGAAACTAATACATAGAAAACTACAGTCTATCATCTTCGTATAACTTCTTACGAAATTCAATCTGATGCTCAAAAAAAACATTATGACGATTTTCCCTAGGTCATCTATTTGCGATATAATTCAGGATCTTGTAAAAACCCTAACTTCCTTGGATCATATCAACGAAAATATAGCGAGACAATATCTGAAATTTGGACCTGAGGTTCAAAGAGAGTTCGACTCAAATGTTTTTTTCAATTTTTAAATGTTGCAGAAAAAATTTATAGCGAAAATGCCACGATGACCTGTTTGGAGGAGCGAAACCTTGGAATCCAAGCTCTCATACCAAATGTTATGAAACCACCGCACAAAAAGATAGAAAAGATAAATCAAAGACTTGTAAATCAGCCTCTTTGAGGGGTAAACTTCTTTTACATTACACAATGAATAATTCTTGGATGATACAAATGACAAAACCTACTTTCTATATATAGCAGTCTAAGGGGTCACAATATAACCAAACTCAACCTAACAATAATAATTAAAATAACAATAGTGGGCTTCTATAGGGCACAATAATAACTATATGGGGACAATAGGGGCACAAAAATAACAATAATGGATACAATGACAATAGTAATGGGGTAGTCACTATTATTATAGGGACCTAACAATTTCCATATCAAACATGCACTTTCACATTTGTAGAATGCTTGTGGAGAGAGGAGAGACATCTTATATATTATTCAACATGTGTAATTTATACATACATAATGATATATCTCTGTGAGAGAGATGTATGGTAGAGAAGAAACACTGCATAATGCAGCCATGAAAAAAGGACATGTAAATTTATTAAATGTTGAAATCACTTTACTTCTTTAAATGATCATAATACAAGCACACTAAGTATCTCTAAGTGGAGTTTTGCTAAATCATGCTAGCAGATGGTGCAAGACTTATATTATGTATTGCTTCAAGGACAACTTCATTGGCATGCAACTTTTCTTGGTGGCTTGGGGTGCATGGTTTTCTCTCATTGTTTAGGCATTTGGGGTTGTCTGTTATGTAACCAGCTCACAAAATAGAAGAAAAGATAGAACAACGACTTGAAAATTAGCCTCTTTGAGGGGGAAACTGCCTTTACATTACACAAATGAACAATTCATGGATGATACAAATATAATACAAGCTGACCTAAAAATAATAATATAAGGGTACAAAAATAATAATATTGGGCTTTTATGGGCCACAATAATAACAATATGGGGAAATAGGGGCACAAATATAAAAAGAAGGGCTACAATGAAAATATTAATGCGGGAATCACTAGTATTATAGGGCCCTAACATGCCCCTCTCCTTCAAAAAACTGTCATCCTCAATTCTTGAGTAGTTATGGATGATTTTGTATAAAATTCTAACCCTCACATGTGAAATCTTCAATGAGTAAGTTCTTCCACTTGATGAGATACTCTGAAATTGATCTATTTCATAGCTGTCAAGATCTTTTTTCTATGAATGCTTTAGGTTCCAATATGATTTTTCCTTGCTCGTCAAGTTCTTTCAATATTGTTTGAACTGGGATTTTGTCAACTATAACCTTATTTAAGCATGAAACATGGAAAACTGGGTGCACTCGGGAAGCTCCTGGAAGCTCCATTTTGTATGCCATAGTACAAATCATTTGCAACACCTTATATGGACCATAATACTTTGTTGATAATTTATTATCCTTCTTATATTTCTTGAGGGACATTTGTTTATATGGTTATAGCCGTAATAATACTCAGTCACCTACATCAAAACCACTTTTGCTATGATGTTGATCTTCCTATTGTTTCATTCTATTCTTCGCCGAAGTGATTTTATCCTTTAAGAGTTGGAGAACTTGTTGTTGATGCTCGATGTGATCTTCCATTGCTTGAACCTTAGAATTTTCTCTTAAATATGATGTGATGGACGACGACTAATATCCATAAAGTTCCATAAATGGGGTCATTTTTGCTACAGTATGGAAGGAAGTGTTATACCACCATTTAGCCAGAGGAAACCATTTGACCCATTGTGCCTATTTATCAGATACAAAGCAATGAAGATATCCTTGCAAACATTTTTTTACTATCTCTGTTTTCCCATCATACTAAGGATGATCAGATGAGCTATGATCTAACTAATTACCAAGACAAGAAAATAATTAGGTCCAAAAATTTCTACTGAAAATGGGATCTCTATTGCTTACAATAATCTTTGTGTTTCAATGTCACTTTTGAATTTTTTCCCATAAATGCAATAGAAATTGTAATGAATTTAAATGGATGTGATAATGCACGAAAGTGTGCATACTTGGTATGTTTGTTAACTACCACCATGATGAAAATATTTTCTTAGGGCTTGGGTAAACCTGTAATAAAATCCATTCAAACCTCCTCTTGACATTCACTTGGAGTGGATAAAGGTTGTAATAGACCTGGGGTCTTAAGTGTTTCCATTTTATTTTGTTGGAAAACCAAACACTCCTCCACATCCTTTTCAATATTCGATTCAAGGCCATCCCAAAAAAAACGTTCTTAATGCTGTGGTAAGTCTTTAAAAATAGTGAGTGCCCTCCTAAGGGAGTGGTGTGCAATTTCATATGAATATTTTATTTGAGTTGGGAATTCTTATATAGGTACAAGTGATCTTTGTATCATAACGAATCATTTTTCCAGCTAAATGTATCAGATGTACTAGGATCTTGATGTATTTTTTGAATGAGTACCCACACTTCTTTGTCATTGTTTCATTCATCGCTAGCTTCATTTATCCAATTTGGTTGGATAATAGAGATGGCACAAAGCAATGTTTCCACATCCTCATCCTTTCTTGAGAGTGCATCAACCACAACATTTTTCTTCCCTTTTTTGTAGATGATTTCAAAGTCATAACCAAACATCTTTCTGACCCATTTCTCCTGCTCTTCTCAAGATAATCTTTGTTCTCAAAATTATTTAAGACTATCATGATCAATTTTTACCTTGAAGTGTCTTCCCATTAGGTAGGGTCGCCATGTCTTAAGTGCATGTAGTAATGCCAACGTTTCTTTTTCATAAATACCTTCTTTTAAATACTTTCCTTTGATCAGATGACTTTAGAAAGAAATCGTTCTTTCTTATTCCATTAAAAGAACACCAATTCCATTTTTTGAGGCATCACATTCCACAATAAAATTTTTTGTGAAGTCTAGCATAGCTAAGACTGGTGCTTGGAACATTCCCTCTTTAAGATGTTCAAAGGCCTTCGTTGCTTCCATAGTCTACGAAAATTCATCTTTATTCAATAATGTTGTTAGAGGTGCTGCTATTATCTCATAATTCTTAACAAACTTATGATAATACCCTGTCAACCCAAGAAATCCTCACATATGCTTTATCGATGTGGGGATTTTCCTTTCCTTAATGGCTTTAATTTTGCTAGGGTCTACCTTAACACCTTCATGAGATACAATATGACCTAGATATTCCACCTCTTGTACTCCAAAGAAACATTTGGAGATTTTTGCATATAATTGTTTCTCCTTCAATAGTTTGAGCACTCTGTCAACATGTTGAACATGACCCTTCCAAGACTTGTTGTAGAATAGAATATCATCAAAAAATACTAACACAAATTTTATAAGGAAGGGTTTGAAAATGGAATTCATCAAAACATGAAATGTAGAAGGTGCATTAATAAGGCCAAAAATCATGAACAAAAATTCATAATGATCCTCATGAGTTCTAAAATCTATTTCCAGAATGCCTTCAGTCTTCACTCTAATTTGATAATATCGTGAACAAAGATCCAACTTGGTGAAGAAAATTGATCCATGAAATTCATCCAATAATTAATTAATGACATGAATGGAAAATTTATGTTTAATAGTGAGCTTGTTGAGCTCCCTATAATCTGAACACATGCACCATGACCCATCCTTCTTGTGCACCAATACTACTGGAGTAGAGAACAAACTTTTACTAGGTTGAATTATACCAGCCTCTAGCATTTATGAAACCATGCGTTCAATTTCACTCTTTTGAGCATAAGGTTATATGTAAGGCCTAATGTTTGGAGGAACACTTCATGGAATCAAATGAATAACATGATCATGATCACGAATAGGCAGGAGGCCTTTGGGAGTCTCAAATACCTTGGAATGATTGTCAAAGGCTTTTCGGAGATCTTGAGAAATAAAAGATTTCGATGTGGGAGCCTCTGGCGAACATAATTGTGAAATTACACCTTGTTTTTTTTCTTTAGAACATCTGTCATTCCATTAGAGATGATTATCTTTCTCGGTTTCCCTGAGATGCCCCTTAATTCAACTTCCTTTCCTTCTGAAAAAATTTAATGAAAGGTTCTTGAAAATTAAAAGATATTGTACCCAAGGATTGTAGCCATTCGACTCCTAGTACAACATCAACACCACCCATTGCAATGGAAATAATTAGGCTATTCAATACATATTCTCCCATGGATAGCTTGATATTATGGTACTTCCAAAGAAATTTATAGGAAGCAATTCAATTCCTTGGCTATATTACACTGAATAAAATTATTGGTACTGCCCGAATCAATCAACCCTATTACCTTTTTCTTCTTGATATTTTCTTATGTCTTGATCATTTCAAGAATGGTAATTTCGGCCAATGCATTACAAGATATGGTTATATTCACTTCTTATTTCTCTAGGTATTGTTCCTGCTATATATCCTCTTATTTTGACGTTTCTTGTTCATTTTCTTCCTCCCCTTCACAATCTATGCAAAATAATTTCTGCTCAGGACACTTATGACCTTTAGTGTATTTTATGTCACGACTATAACAAAGCCCTTTTGATATTTCTTCTTCCAAGTGTTGTGGTGTCAACCTTGTAGGTTTTGGAAGGCTAGGGGCAACAAAACTTCCATGTTTATTTTTGTGAGTGGTAGGATTCCTTGTTACCATAATTTTTATTTCTATTTTTCTTGCTAACCTGAATGCCTTCTCCAATGAATCAGGTTCCCAAAGGAGAATCTCGTTTTGGATGTTATCCTTTCAATTCCCTATGAACACATCAATCCTATGCTCCTCTAGAATATATTTTACCCTTATATTGAATTTTTGGAAGTCCTCAATGTGCTCCATCATTGAACCATTTTGTTTGAGATTTATCAATTGGCTAAAAAAGGTGTTTCTTTGTGTATCCTCATAATGTGATATCATTTATTTTTTAAAAATTTTCCAAGTGAAAATTTGTTTATGAGAGCAAAGCCATCGATACCATACAAACTGATTTGGTTCCAAATATAACGTTGCAATGTGTACCTTTTGTGTGTTTTTCACATTATGGAGACCGAAATATTGCTCCATCTGTAGTATCCATGTTATGGAATCCTTGCCATAAAACTTCCTCATATCAATATTTTGGACATGGTTGTTCTTTAATACAATGCTAGAGTCTATGAAATAATTATTAAAATTTCATTTGTTCTCATTTTGAGCTTCCTTTAGTATCCTTTCGCTGTTAGTGAGCATTTCCTGTAGAAACTTTGTCAAATCTGTCTTCAAATCTTGCGTGTCGCCTTTAATTTTTTCTTCTATACCATCCATCTTAGCTTCCATGGAATTCATATTAGCTCCCACATCCTTATTTAAACCATCTATATTACCTTCCACTCCATCCATCTTAGCTTCCATGCCTTTCTATAAGCCATCCATCTTAGCCTCTATTACGTTTTGTGATAGTGAATTTTGTTGCACTTGGTCTCGTAATTTTAATATATCATGTTGCATTTCATCCTCTTCTTCATGTGTCATGCTAGATATTTAAGGTTTATTACTAGGTGTTTCCATTTTATATCTTCAGGGAATCAAGTAATGATAATAATTCTTCACTATTCCCTTTGAATTCCTTCAAACTAGTTTTTCAAACCAAACTTATGCAAGATTAAAAAAAAATTGCACTCTCTTTTTCACTTTGTAGGAGCTCGATATTGAATCTATTGTATCTCTGTAATTTAGAATCTCCAAGGTCTGAAATTGTTTCCTTCGGTATTCCTAGGAGTCCTCTTTCCAAACCCTCAATTCTGATCAATATTGGATTCTCCTAGGAAGAGTTATTCCAAATCTCCCATGATGACCGGATTATAGACTAGTTCAGTAGAGTCATATTGTATGAAGTTCTAGGTGTCACTATTTTGACCTTAGGACCTAAACACCATACAGGAAAAAATATGGGCCATCATGTCTCTGTAAATTTTTACGAAATTTCAATCTGATGCTCAAAAAGAAACTTATGACAATTTTCCCCAAGTCACCTGTTTGAGATATAATTTGAGAGTCTGCAAAAACCGTAAATCCCTTGGACCCTATCACCAAATATATATTGATAAAATATATGAAATTTGGACCTGAGGTTCCTCAAGGTTTCATCTCAAATGGGTTTTAATTTAAGTTTCTGAAACGTTGTAGAAAAACAGTAATAGCAAAAATTATATGATGACTTGTTTGGAGCAGTGAAACCCTATAATCCAAAGCTCTGATACCAAATGTTATGTAACCAGCTCACAAAATAGAAGAAGATATAGACCAACAACTTCAAAATTAGCCTCTTCGATGGGTAAACCTCATTTACATTACACAAATGAACAATTATTGGATGATACAAATGAAGAAGCCTCATTTCTATATGTAGGAGTCTATGGGGTCACAATATAATCAAAGTCGGCATAACAATAATAATATAATGGCACAACAATAACAATAGTGAGATTTTATGGGGCACAATTATAACAATATGGGGATAAAGCGGGCATAAAAGTAAAAATAAGGGCTACAATGACAGTATGAATGGGGGAATGACTAGTATTATAGGGACCTAACATTGTCTTTGGATTCCAAATTTATTTGCAATTTGGTTTTGGATTTATTTCCCCCCTAATGAAATAATAAATTACCAAGTCTAATATGCAACATGACATTTAAAACACTAACTCTTAGTTAAGGGTGGAATACGAAATATCACAAACAATTGTATCTCGCTTGTGTTAGAACATTCTCTCACCTTCTGAGCTCTTGTTTTTGTTGAATTAGGAACATGTCTTGCATTGACGCAAATTAGAAGCTGAAAGAATTGTGGAGTAAAAGAGTTGGAGTTTATTCATAGTTGAGAAAACTAAGCTCCTTTGGTCCTCAATACTAAATATAAGACATTATATGACCACTAAAGGATAAACTATATAACTTAGTGGTTGGACCAGGAGTATCACTAAAAAATTGTATCTGGTATTTGTTGGAATATTTCATTGCCTTCTTAGCTCCATTCTTGGTTACGTGAGGAAGATATCCTCCATCAACGAAAACTAGAAGATGAAATAACTATGAGGTAAAAGGTTACAATCCATTCAGAGTTAAGAAAAATAAGCTCTTTTCACTCTTCAATCTCATTAGTGTAACATTTTTTGTCTTCCACTTAGCCTGAATGAAATTTTAGTTTCTAATACTTTATTTCTAATTTCTATTTTTCATCATCAGTCTCCACTAGTGCTTAGGAACAATTTAAGGCTAAATTTTTCACGTTGCTACTATCTTTTTAATTTTATTTTGCATTTTATTTTTCCACTTTGATAACCAATTTTTCTTATACTTGTTGACATTTAAAAAGATCATGTCAATTTGGTAACCAAGTTTTATATTCATAATATTTAATAGTTGAGTAGGTGCATGCAAAAGTTGCATGTGAATAGAAGTATGCATGCTAATGAAATATGAAATCATTTTACTTGTATTAAAATGAGCCTAGTACATTATGTGGGGTTGCTTGGTAAGGCATTCTTATCACTATTGGACATTTCAAGGTAGAAGTTCGCTGAAGAATTGACAAACATAAGAATTTTAGTATGAATTTTGAATTAGAGTATCATGACTTCTAACTGAAGGGCATATATTAGGATCAAACTATAAATGTAATTTTCATTTAGAAATTTTGTCAAGGTTGAATTATTTTGGTTTTCTTAGGCTATTTGGTTTATAAGTACATTACTCAGTTTCAAAAATTTATTTTCACTGCTTTTTATGTGTGACTTGTTGCTTGATATTTCCTCTAATAAATTATTTTCCTTGCAGCCATGCTTCAGAATTTGTGGTTTTGGAGGCCTTGCTACTTCCAAGCATCAGGAAGGGTATGTCACAAAATTTATAATTGTTCTAATTGGAAATTTTCCTGTATTAAATTATGAATATTATCTCTAGATTCAAAATTTGAGTTATAATATTGTTTCATTCTTCTTAGTAAATTGTTTGTTGTGTTAGTTATGGTATCATCAAAGAGAAAAATGTCAAATAAAGTCGTTTCGTTGAAATTGGAAAAGGACATGCTTGTACAAAAATGTGAAGAGGATTAGATCTGAATGGTATGTATTTTTCATCTCTCATTCTACCAACAGTGGATTAAGAGTTAAAACATTATATGCATGTGTTTCTCAGGTAAATACAAAAAATGGGTTAATTTTCCCCTTTCAAAATGGCTTGAACTCGGTTAGATCAATGTGACTGAGGTATACATTACTATTTGTTCACATGGTTTTTTTATAGACAATATGAGACATAAGGAAGGTTTCAAAGGAAGAACTTGGAATGTCTCCTCATTGGAGTTCTACAAAGGTACATGTTTTGAAGTGTTTGTATGTTAATTGTTTCTTGGCCTCTATTTTTTATTCTGTACAATGAACATGTGTTTGGAGTCATGATATATTATGCAATATTCTATGGAAGTGGTTTTTATATTCATTATGCAGCTTTTACTTTTGCTCTAATGATTTAGTTGCAGTCTGATTGTCAGTTCTAGATCTGCTTGTCCAGATTTTTGAAAAATATTTTATTTACAATCATATACTAAGAATGTCAAAAAATCGTAAGATATTTGTTGCTATATATAAATTCACTTGTAATGCATCTTTCTTATTCACAAATTTTCAAGGTGCACCATGAAACACTCTCACATAAGCCAAGTGGTTATGTATCATCATATCATTTCTAAAGTTCTCATGTAGTGGAATAAAAAGAAAAAGATGAATGAAGAAACAATTTGAGAAATGTCATTGCTTCCAAAATTGTATATTGATCTATATAAAGTATTAAACATTTTAATCAAATATGAGCACAACTAAGAGACAGTGAAACACCAAGGGTGTCATTAGTCCAATCATTATAAACTATATCATGGTTAGTGTGGTAAGCAGTCTAAAATTCAAAGGAAATTTCCATTTTACCTTTAGTTTATTTAAAAGTTTTGATGAGTATTTGATGTAATTGAGAGTCATTTGCCAAATGTTCAATGATAATGCATTTACATTGAGTTTTATATTATTTTCAAAAGAACTTGGATGAGATTAGTAAATGTAATTAATGGTTTCAATTACTCAATTAGAAAATGTTAGTGGTGTAGCGGGCACCTGAATTATATATTTTCTTGGAAATTCTTTTGATGGTGTGGGAACAATTCTTGTTTGTACTCTTTTTTTCTCAAACATGTAACCAATTTCCTCACTCTCTCACCCTGAGCAAGAGTAAATATTCCTCTTGGTTCATGAAAAGACCAATTCCACAATTGGTTCATGGAAGAATGAATATTATGAATATCCCACAATTGGGTTTTAAACCCAAATGGGGAAAATAACAATTCTTCCTACCAATAACCCAAGCTACTAAACCTTATTAATTGTTCTTGTTTGTAATTTACGGAGGAAAATTATGATTTCATTAGGCACCATGATATATTCTACGCAATGAAGGTATTAATTTATTCTTGTTAAAGCAATTGATTCTCATGAGCTTATATTATTGTTGAAATATCAAGTTTTGAAAAATATTTGAGTACAAATTTACAGCTTCTAGGTGAACATTGTTAGAATGTTTTTTTGATGTTAGAATTGTTTAATGCTATTAGTGGTTTTGGAAATTCCCTTTTCATAGATTTAATATTGTGGTCATTGAAAAATGATGAGTTTAAAAAGCTACTTGAGTTTGAAATATGATGTGTAACTATTATAGTGGAATCCTTGTCCAAAGTGATGCCTTTTAGAAGTTCAAATTCAAGGCATAATTGCTAATGATTGGCATATTAATATAGAAAGGATAATATATGAATGTCTAGTATGATATTGAAGCAAAATGTTCAACTTGTGGTAATTACTAATATCATAATCAAACGCAATGATATGTAGGTGTTTATGAATATGTCTTTAATATACTGATTTTTTATGAATAATGTACGATTTTGGAATGTTTATAGATGCATATATCCAACTTAAATTCAAATTATTGGAATGAATATCAACCTAAGTGTATGTTGAAAGACATCTACCTTCCATATATTCAAGTTGGACTTTTTTTCTTATATGCTATAGTATTAACATTGGTTGGTTGGAGTTGAGGAAATATTTACACTGCTAAATTAATGTTTAATGTTGGAGAAGGTGGAAACAGAGGAATTAATCAATAATTAGCCATATACATTGAATTGTACCTTATTTAATTTTCATAAGAGAAACTCAATATTGATGGGAAAAAACAGGAATCAAAGAAAGAGGAGAACAATAACATTGGAGTGATGGCTGTAGAAAGAGAGAGAGAGAAGAGAACCGGTCTAGTCATACCCTTAAGGCCAATATTGCGTGTGAGATATAGACTTATGGTTAAGTATTTAGACTTTGTAAATTCACTTGCAATACCTTAGCAACACAAGGTTCATGTTTTGAAGTGATGAAACAATATTTCTTACATAAATTGTAGTCCAACCAATATTAAGTCAGAATGTCATATTGTAACATTGACATTTCATATAATATAAGTTATGTGGTTGAAACTATTATAGTTACAATTGATATTATTTAGTATTGTTATTAACATATCTAAATTTTCATTTTCATATTAGATGAACATGCACATTGTATGAATTTTTTCAAATTAGTCGCAAAATCATACTAGTTAATTTAAGTCAATTAGTAACGAACACATGAAATCAATCTAAAACTACTAAATTAGTAGTATATACTGATCAAAGATGAGCACAAATAAAATGAATATACAATGATTAAATTAGTCATTTATAATGATTACTAATGAAAGTAAATAAAATGAATATAAACTACTAAATTAGTCGATTATATAATGAATATGAAACTACCTAAAAAAATATAAATGAGTAGTGTAAATGATAAATTTGTCATTACAAATGATGACTAAACTTTGCATATCTATAACTATTAGTAGCTAATTTAAAGTATCTTATAACACGACCAAAATTTAGTCATATTTCTTTGGCCATTAATTGGTTTCAGGTGATAACTAAAATTTGGACATATATGATTATTAGTAGCTAATTTACATTATCTTATAATGTGACTAACATTTTGATCATATTTCTTTGGTCATTAATTGGTTTTATGGGGTGACCATATAGTAGTATAGTTTTTTGGATATTTGGTCATTAATTGTGACAATTAATGATTAAATTAATAACCAAATTTATGACTAAATATACTACTAGATGATAAATTTGAGACTGTAAATTAATTACTAAGATAGATACTACTAAAAATTGGTTACATTATAAGATACTGTAAATTATCCGCTATTGGTCACTGACTGAAAAACATTCATTTATATACAAATTTTAGTAATTTTCTTAGTAACTATGTTAGTGTGAAAATTATTGGAATGTGTACCAAAAATACTTCACTTAAGTCACTAGGTGACAAGCGACCCTAACAACAAGTTGATGGCTTCTATCGTCTTAGATCTAAAGCACAAATAGAAAACTTGTAGTAAAAGAAGATATAACTAAAAATAGAAAGCAACAATATAAATTATCCAGAATAATAAGCCAATTAGAAAGACAATTTTAAATGGATTAATCTTTTATTAAAAGCACCTCGTGAAGGAGATATACATATTGGTTTTAAGTCCCCCTCTGTGGGATGGGTCCTTTCATATCCTTAACGCTTCAGAAAATTGACCTTCTCTCTCAATTTGAAAAACCCAAAAAAAACGTGAAGAACTCAAAATGGGAGCTCAAGGAATATGACGATAATGTTGACGATGATTGTGATCATAGTAAAGAATGAATGAAAAACCATCCTTTATATAGTAAAGTATGGAGTTAATCTCGAAAATGAAAAATAATAAAATATTATTAACCAAATTTAGATCTAACTACTTGGAATACTTTATTATAATTATTGGAGAGGGAAAATGAATTTAAAATGGTTAATTATGTTTATTTAGAAATAATTAACAAATAAAATGATTTATTAATTATTTCGTGAGAAATAAGAAAGGTGTAAAATCAAAATAATTAGTAACTATCGATTTAATAATTATTCTAATAACATAAATAAGGGAATTTAAATAAATAATGATTTATTTAAATATTCGTAAGGGATTTACTGAAATGTTACAAGGAATAATTATTAAATAATGATTTCATAATCATTCTTAGAGAAAATTAAATAAATAATGATTTAGCTAATTATTCTCATGGGGTTTTTTGGTTGAAATCATAAAATAATTTAGTAAAAATGGTTTACTAAATTATTTTCCAAAGTGAAAGTGATTTTACTATGGTAAAATTAAATCTACATGGTGTATTTTGATCCACTTAGTTAGAAATGGCTAGGTGATCATTGTTTGGTGATAACATATTTCCCCCACATGTATGAGTGTTAGGAGAAATTTATATGACTAAAATATGTTGTAAATTACACTTCCATGAGATTCCAAAGTGGGAGTCAGAGAGAGAGAGAAAGATCTGAAGCAAATCAAGGATGTACAAATAATGGAGGGGGAAAGACCTACTATACTGATAGAAGTCTCATTTTATGTGGTATTAATAAGTACAAAGAATAATGATGAGCCCAACAATGTGAGATTGAGTTGTAAACTACATGATACATGAGACATTATACACTGGCATCAATGGGCTAGAAAATAATATGATGGATTCCATATACCTAATGCGCTTGGAAAAATATAGGCTAGGACTGAATACAATAACATCTAAGTACATGAGATATAATGCCCCTCAAGCTGACATGGGGAGGGGGGTGATCACAACCAAGGAAGCCATGCTGAATAGTAGAGGCATCTGAAGATTTGAATGGATCATGTAGAGGATACATGAATGTTGTGGGCACTGTAAGTGGCAGAAACCAAACCCATCAAATCTGTGGAAGTGCATTAGAGGTTGGATCAACATTTGTGGTCATCTAGGCTTGTGGGAGGCTACCTGAAAGGCCACGTGGTCACGAGATCTGAAAAATCTCACACACACATGGGAATCACTAGGGAAATCGTCTAGATCACCGAATCGCAAGTGTACGAATCTTAATTATGTGATGGAGATGATGTCAAGCACATGAGAAATAACGAACTCAAATGGAAATAATGAATCCCTTTTCTTGATCCGAGGCACCAAAAAAAAATGCAAAATGGAACCAAGGTACACCACCCTCTAGACTACTCTTCTACAATAAATGTGCTAAGGTCAACAAAAGAGAGCCTGCGAGAGTTAAGGAAGTGATGAATCCTCAACAAAGGCACGATAGACCATAATAGACTGACTGATGGACTAACAACATGTATGATGGACAGAAACAAGATGGATGGTGGAATGAAGAATTCCCTTGTTAGAGAATAATAAAAGTTGTTGACATGGCAATGACTAACTCTATTTTGAAGGGGATGGTCGGTGACTCAAAGAGGTGTTCGACAGAGACAGAGCATAATGACTAGAGGCCACAAATGGAGTGAATGTGGCATAAGGACAAATAAAACATTGTAATGGCATTCAATATGGACTCGAAATAATCTGCATAAGTACAATGGTGATACATCTCAGATGATCTGAACAAGGGTGACTTGATCATGCTGCAACGTGGAGGAGGCCCAGTGGGGACCATGAAAACATGAATAAATGATGGTTACCAATAATGAAAATCCACACGTGAGTCAAGTAGTGAAAAGGTAAAGTGGTACCAGAGTATGGGAGTCTCAAATGTAGAGATTCATCTTTAATATGTGACAAAGTGAGACCTCATGGATAAAATGGCTTGCTAGTGAAGTTTCAATTTACCTAAAACAAAGGGATACCCATTATATAACTCGATGGGAGATTTCCAATGGTGCTGACAGTTTTTCAAATGGAAATAGGTTTGATTGCAATGAGCAATGGAAAAAACTAGGGTTTTCCTATAAAAGGGATTTTTGCCTCCAAATAGAATTCATTTTCATAGTGAGTTCTGGAGAATTTCAAGAGGAGGATAAGGCCCTAAATCTTGCGGTAATCATAGAACACAAACAAACCATTGAAATCTAGATTTCTGACTTTTCGGTAGGTGGCCTTACCTCTCTAAGGATGGCCTTAATGCTTATTAGAAGAGTGGTTCCTTGTGAAGAATCAAGGTAAGAAAGGAATATAGGAATGAACTACTATAGAAGTTCTAGAACCATCCCTACTACCAAATCAAACATGGGGACTAGGTGGTAAGTGTGGCATCACACAAAGTAGTATGGCTCACTGGAGAGGCTAGTGAGATAAAATATCCATGTAATGAGAGAATAATTGATCATACCTAGATCATTGGAGTATAGGCCAAGACTTACGCTGATCAATTAAGAATGTGGCTAAGGGGGAACACCATCCTGCTCCCCAGCATATGTGATGGAGAGGAGTCATCTGGTATGCAAAGGTGGGAATGATGCCCCCTAACAGGAGGAGTCTGTGGAGTGCCATCATGTTCCAAGTGCTCAAATAAAGGATTCAAGCATCTGGGCCCACCTAGAATGAGATCCTCCAAAGGACGATGAGGAAATGTAGGGGAATATGTACCCCCTAGTTTTATGGATTGATATAGTATGCTATGGGCATACCTGATGTATTTAGAGTAGTGGAATCAAAACACATTCATGATGTCCTTTGCCATTTGTTTATGGATGTCTTCTTGTGAGAAGAGTTGAAACATGAATTTAGAGAAAGGAAATGGTGGATTACCAATCTCGTTTGGCACTGCCTATATGAATCAAATGGACTGAATTTCTAGGTTCGCATACTTGGTGTTACTATTCTAAAGAGTGGCTTTAGCTATAATGAACTGATGCTCATCTAGAAAACATGGTGGTTTAACAACATAAATGACTAAGGGACTTGGTTTTTGAGGTAATATGGAGAAATGATTAAATGGATCATCCCAAGAGTGATATGAAGTGATATGATACTCTAGAGGTTCTTCTAAATAGGGATGAATCATGGTACTAGAGCTGAGACTACCAAATTCACTAGGAGGGTTAGGGACAATTGCTTCTCCTCGAATCTCACAAATGGATGCCCCCTTATCCAAACCTTGAGTGGTAATGTAATGGGCACAAGGTGGATGTGGTTCAAATTCATGGGGTCGAAGTAAGGTGTGTTTAAACAATCGACCTCACTATGGATGAATTATTTTAACTCCATATCATATTTGTCATAGATCTACTAGTGAAGGAAGTACACATGATGGTGCATATCATCGCAAGAATAATCACGTGTGGTTATAACTTCCATAATGTCTTCATCAAAATGGAATATGGGCAAACTAGATCAAGAAGGACCATATGATGGAAACGATATACCTTAAGCCTCTTCATGAGAGACAAGGTTACACACGCATTATCAATAGGGGGAGATATATGAATAATAGATGGAATATCTACCGATGTAAGGATCTCATGAGTGATGATAGGTAGAGAATAGGAGCAGAATTATCCATCATCTCAACATCAGTGCGAGGGATCATAATGGGTGTTATATAAGCCTCCTATTATGGTGTAGAAGTTGGACCACAATGTGCAAGTAAAGGAGAAGTGGACTCATTACGAGTGGCCTATAATCTGTGAAGCACATGAAGTGTGTCAAAAAAATCTTCAAGAGAAGGACAGTGGTGGGAATAGTGAACATAGTTATCACACAAAGTGCAAGGGTGGTTTGTTCGTAACGATCAGATCTTGTGAGTTCACTTGGGCAAGGTAACATAGACCTAAGGAATGTTAGAATCAGGGAAGGTATTAGTGATCACATCCTTAACATGAGGGAGTTCAAGAAAGTTATTGGTGGTATGAATGACAACATCACACATACCACAAGGAGGAAGAGACTTTGGTGGCTTAGGGGAGCTGGAGTTGTAGGGGAGCCTTCTATTGGGTTCCCTTGTTTCAGGCTTTGTCACCCTTTCCAGATGCTTTTGCAACAGTAGTAGGATCTTGTTCAGGTGATTGTGGAATTGAAGAAAAGACAGGGGTAGGAAGAACCAGTTGGACTGGGGTCAAATCAGTTTAAGGTTTCAATTGATTAGGTGGAGTTTTAATAGGGGGATCAATGCAGTAGATAGGGATCCCTAAGGTAATATTGGGTAGACCCAACGTAGCCGTGATATGTGTAGAATAGACTCTAGGAGACGAAAATAAGAAGGGTATCTGACCAAAAGGATAGTGATGTGGAGGAACTACTCCACAATGGTTAAGGTCGGGGACAACAGTGCTAGGTAGAAATGGGTTAGGACAGATACTAGAAGAAGGAAGCAATCCTTGAGAAATTGTATTGGCAGGTAGGGTTGAGTGAGGGTTATCTAACTTATCAACATGAAAGACAATCATCTGATCATCTTGACAATCCAATATTCCTAGAGCAGATAATATAGATTTGCTTTGTGATGGGAATGTCTGGAGAAATTCCAATGTTGACATGGAAGAAGGAGACTTTGACAAGTCATCTACTATGCTATATGTATGGGCGGCGTTGGTAGAGTTAGAATTTAGAGTTAATGAACCTTTGGGGTTCTTGGGTATGACCTAAACCTTAGGTTGAGGAATATGTAAGGTACAATTGGGTGATGATAGAGGCTCAGTAGATCCTTTCAGTTGGGATTCAGTCACAGACTTAGAACGTTGCTTGTGGTATTGTGGCTTGTCTGGAGGTTGACTTGTTCGGTATTTACCTCATTAGTATTCATCATGAGAATCTGATTATCAGGTTGACCAAGTGGAGGAGTTCATTGAGCTGCTTAACCTTGTGTAGGTTGAGAAGTTATGTATCCTTCTTGAGGAAAAGGATTGGTAAGCATGACCGATTGGGATGAAGCTGGAGGAGGAGGAGGAAAAATGGGTTGTTATCCTCGAGAAGTTGCTTGAGCTTACCATGCTTGTCAAATATGAAATAAAAGAGGACACTCATGGGTATAATGACCATAAACGCCAAAAAAAGAACAAGGCTTATTCATACGATAGTTCTTGTCTTGCTTGGGCTGACCGCTTTGTTGCTAGGTTGCAGGATTAAGTTGAGTACCTTGAGGGGCATTGGGTGGAGGACCTTGGTTTCCTTCATTACCAACTTGTGGTTGTTGGTTCCTATTACCCTTCCCCTTATTTCTTTTATTGGGTTTAGGGGGATTGGGTTCAATCTTCTGAGCATACAATTTTCCTTGAGGAGAAGGTGGCTATTGTAGCAGACAGGGAGAAGGCATGGGGGCTTGAGTGACTGGTGTCGAAGGGGCTCAAGCACTAGGCTATGCATAAGGATAATATGGAGATGGGGCAACATTATTGTAAGAAGGAGGAGCAACAACTAGCCTTGGAATATGTTCATGTGAAGGTGGATATGCATATTGCATGCTAGGGCCTGGATAAGGATTGCCCTGTGGAGGATTAGGGGAGGGATAATTATACATGGAATTGGTCCCTCCCTGAGGATGACCATAACTCATCTAAGGTGGCACATACAGTTGAGGTTCTGATATAGTTCCAACTATTCCATCAGTAGCATGAGATTCTCCTGACGCATTAGAAGCACTAGGCTGAGGAAAAATGGGGATTACAATGTAAACATAACCTTACTTGGCATAAATCAGAACAAATTTTAGAGCTATTTGGAGTGTTTCCTCCTCGAATTGAGGAAAGTATGATTTGACATACTTTACAATGGGCCCCAACAGTGATCTAAGAAACCAATCCATGTAGACTTGGTCTTTGAAGTCATGAGCTCTACAGATACTCCTCTTTCTACATCATCCCTGGACATGGTCAGAAAGGCGAGTGGAAGAAGTTTGACGGAATGAAGTCAAAAGTTCAATATCGGTTTCATAACGATGAGGTAAATGGAAATATGAAAGAAAGGCTATGGAAAGAGGCGCTAAAGTGAAATGGGCTACCCTGGGTTGGTCTACATACAAATTGGCAACATCTCTAGTGAGTGTGCATTGGAGAAACCAAAGACAAATGGAGTCTTCAGTAATAGAATTGGATGAACACCACATATGGAAGGAGAAGACATGATTAGTTGGATATTTTCTAGGATTACCTTCAAACTTTGGGATATCTGAAGGGATTTTAGTACGGATTGCTGACCATGCAGGATTGTTACACAGTAATTTGTCACCGTTGGTCACCGTCCCTGTTACCCTTGCTTTCGCACATTGGAGGACACATTTATGGACCTGTGACCAGTGACACAACTTACAAACACTTGCATTGGATTCTCCTGAGTATGAACTTCAAACTCCCTAAAGACACCTTTTGCATATTAGCCCTAAAAAGTGCCCTTTTTCCATTAGCGCGGGTCCACAGTGTCTTACCTGTGCCAGTGACTCAGTTCCTCAAAAGAGGGCACGTCCATGGATGCTCTGTCATAGAGCAAAGCCCGCGCCACCTAAATTTGGTTATCATTTTTAGCCAGCGCGCACTCATATGTTTTTTCCTCTTTGTTCATGGAGTTCTCTGAGGGAAAAATCTCATGGAAGTGGTCAAGTGTCATCTTTTTATCCATGACAACCAAGTTTAGTGGCTATTCAGGGATAATGCTAAATCTTCAGTAGGTGTCCTGATACAATGCATACTCCCTCCTCCTCCATCTATAAATGACTGTCCCCCTGCATTAAACCAACTAGATTTTTCTAGAGCTATGGTGAGTGCTAAGATTATGCTGGAGTGATAGTGAGAATTGAGAACTATAGAGGGGTTATGCTGCCAAAATATTGAGAGAGAAGAGGTCACTTTGCAAGGCGTATTTAGCTGCTTGCCCAGTCAGAGGAGGTTCAACGTCAGAACCTTTGGTTGTAATCTTTCTCTGTTTTTACTGATTAATAGACGACTATCATTATGGTTCTACTCATGTGTCTTTTAATGTTATTTGAGTTATATCTTGTCTGACCGATATATAATTGCATATGCTAGATTTTACGCTTGTATTTGTATTGTTCTTTGCGTGTGCAGGTGTCCATTCACGAGGAGCGTGAGGATCGTGACCAGCCAGAGCAAAGGAACGGGAACACCATTTCTTCTACAACAACTAGCGTTGGATTCCAGGTAGATCATCATGATCGATCTCTGATTTATGCAATTAGGAACCTGCTTGTAGCATTGTGTGATTGTTGCTAGACCCGTGTTGGGCTAGTGGGATCGCCTCTGTCCGCAGAGGGGATTTACCAGTTCAACAATTTGGCGACTCCACTGGGGAAAAGCTTGTTGTTTGTTTTTTGTGTTGTTTGATTTGTAAATTGTAGACGGAGCCTGAAGAGTGGTCAGATAGCCTTCCAAACACTACTACTATGCAGTAGTGAAGTAGATCAACGCCACTTCAGTCAATCTCCGGTTTAGTTTACAAACTGAACAATTTCAACCTTGCCTTGCATGTCAATTTTTCTCTTGTTTATTGGCCTGAATAGCTTTCTCGGTTGAAGTTCTTGCTGTTTCTTCCTTGCTGCCCTTTTTAGACACTGGAAACCAAGCCTGGAACTACCTGTTTCGTTTTTTTACCTGGCAAACTTGATTAGCGCGATTTTTCTTCTGACAGTCGCGCGGGTTGGCACCTATTGCTCTTAGACAACCCGCGCCCATCTCTGTATAACGCGAGTTGCAATCTGACAGTCGTGCCAGACTTGTTAATTTTTCTCAATTACCTTGTTTGTCAGCCTTTGAGCTTGGATTTGTGTAGTTTTGCTTCTTTTACACCTCCTGGAAGTTTGTTGGACTGTTATCTGGCTGATTATGCTTTTCATCCTTCAGTTGTTCAACTTTTTCCATCGATTTAATATCTTAGCCTTTGTGGCTTTGCTTATCGAGCCTTCTGTCGGATTTATGGTTTGCCGATCCAGTCGATTTATTAGTTGTTTTCAACATTCCTCTGGTAGTTGTACAAGTTTTGCATTATATGCAGCAAGTACCTCACTTTTAGCTTGTTTATTTCTTGCCTGACTTCATTGGGACTTAGATTACATAGTTCTTTGAAGATCTTGGTGTTTTCTTTGCTTTGGTAGGTCATTTTTCATGTTTCAGATCTGGTTCTAGATTCCTTTGAGTGAATTATCTGTTTTGTGCATGTCTCTCGAAATCTGTTAAGTGCATCATACTATTTTCAAAGAAAAGAAAAGAAAAAGATTTTTGCTTTTCATTAATTAGCATTTTGTGTTAATTTTTGCTTTCAAAAAAGGAAAAGGAAAAGATTTTCCTTTCTTGTTATTAGCTGCATTAGGATTTTTGTGATCGTTTTGTTTGTATGAAAATCTCAACTCTTTTGTAGATAGAATTCATTGAACGAAATGATACAATTTTCGCATATAGTTGCATTTAGGAAATTTCAAGAGACCACATACGGTAAGACCGGAAAATGAGACTTAATTAAAGATAAACCGTAAAATGAATTCAATGAACCTAACAACGCATTGAAACTTAACGCTCACATTCTAGAGGTCTAGGTTAGAGACGTGTTCCAGCATCTTTAAACCTGGTAGTTTATCGTTGAGTGGTTGGGTGATTCCTCCACGGTCAAACGGTAGGTGCCAGTATGGATTGTGCTCCCACGTACCGTCAAGTATATATTGGGAGACCCCTATAGGCTTGCAACCTTTGATCTATAGGAAGCTGAGTCTACCGCCCTACAAACCGTAATGCACTGAACATAGCATTAGGGAATATTGACTACAGTACGGGAAGTCCTTGGTGTTCATCTGATCGCCAAGGTGTATATAGCAGTTTTACGGATTGTTTGGCAAACCTTTTACCTAGTTTTTCAGAGTAGTCGCTTTTGATCCTTTTCAGACTCTCTAAAAGAAAAGGTGTAAGTGAGCAGCTTGTCACTTCGTGCTCATTAAACAATCGAAGGAGACTAGAGTCATTTTTTCGTCCTTTTCTCGACTCTTTAAAAATGAAAAGGTCAAGTTAAGTGTCTTAAAATCTATTCAGCCACGATCACATTACCTGTTTAAATCCTGTGTGCGCTAGCTTGAGTAGGTTTTCATTTTGATATGGCAACCTTTCCAGGATTCACCAACCCAAGTTCCCCTCCTGATGGGAATCCTGGTCATTTCCCTTCTCCTGGAAATATTGGTGCTCTTTATATGGCGACATTAACCCTTCCAGGGTTAACTGTCGGGTTACCAATTTGGTTCTTTTCAAACTCTGTGGTCCCTGCTATGTCGGCTGATACTCCATCAGTCCCTGCTATGTCTGCTGATACTCCATCAGTCCCTCCACCTGCACAACATCATGTTGAACCTAAGGTGGACCCCTCCCCTTCGACGCCTACTTCTACGTCTCCTTCTTGTACTTTGCCTGGTGAAAGTCTCGTTTCGAGTAACCAGGTGGCTAAGAAGAAGAAGAAGAAGACTAAGAAGAAGAAGTCTCCTAAGGGAGCGGCTACAAACACAACAGAGACTACAGGCACAACTGTTGCTCCATCATGGACACCACAAGTCGGACTCCTTCCCACTCCTCCACGGAAGGTTAAGTTTCCTTGTCTATTTTGCAAGGAGGACCATCTTCTTCGTGATTGTCCTGGCATTTCCAGGGTCTTAGAAGTATGGTCCCGCAATCCAGCCCATCCTTCATCGTCCACTGAAGCTCACGGTGATGCTACCTCACCCATTGGGACTAGTAAGGGAAAAGGGAAGATTCGATTCCCTTGCAAACTTTGTGAAGGCAATCATCCCCTTCACCTTTGTCCACTCATGAATAAGGCCTCCACGGTCTTGGAACGTCTTGCGGTTCCCTCACCCCAACTCCCCACTGGATATCAGCGTCTTTCTGCAGCTGCAGATCGTCCTCCTGCTGACCACAAGGTTGGTTTGCACACCTCTCTTATTCAGCCTCCTCTTCCTGAACCTGGCCCTACCCAGCCTGTTCCCGACCAACCATTGGTCGGAGAGCGTGTCGACTCGAGTTTACCACCTGTTGACCACCCTGTTCTGGACGAGCATCATGATCATGTTCTCCTTGTCTCATCAGATTCTCCTGAGTCCAAAAGCGATCCTCTTATCCCTGTTGACTCAGAGGGTCCTTCTTCGGTTCCTTTAGAATAGGGGGGCAATCATACGATTCCCCTGCCAAGTAGTTCAGTCGTTTCCTTCGACTGGAATCACTTGACTGCTTTCTTCCTTCCATCCCACGTGCCTTTCCAAATTACAGTACATGCCTATGATATGGCAGTACATGGCACTGTCCTGGATGAAGGTTCATCTGTCAGTCTTATGCCTTCTACTACTTGGCAAGCGTTAGGTTCCCCGCCACTCAGGCCGGTCACGCAGAATCTGTTGGCTTTCGACAGCGGAGCATGTCCATCTCTAGGAGTCCTCCCGAAGTTCCCTATTACTTTGGGAGGTAAAACCGTCTATATAGATGTGTTGGTTACCCAAGGCGCTTTAGACTTTCATCTTCTCGTTGGTCGTGACTATATTTATGCCATGGGGGCCCTCGTCTCTTCACTTTTCCATGTGGTTTTCTTTCCACACGATGGAAGGATTGTCACTATCGATCAATTATCGTTCTTTAGTCCCTCGGTGCCCCCTGCACAGTTGTCACCCCCTCCTGGTTCTCCACCACCCATTGTATCTGCCCCACCGCAGGTCGACTACGTGGCTACCTCTCCCATGCCTATATGTAGCAATGCCGCTCTTGTGCATAGTGTTCTGGGGGCATTGGGTCCCGACTTCCAAGACATTAACCTCCCGTCGGGAGTGCCACTCTTGGACGCCTCGACTTCTTGTTCATTATGATGAAGATCGGGTGGAGCATAGTTCATTTCCCTCTGTCAAGCTCCCTAAAAAATGAAACAAGGAGTCCCAAGGATAGTTTTGTTAATGTATCAACCTCGTTAAAATAATGAAACGGCCTATATCTGAGGATAGTTCATAACCATTATGTCAACCTCGTTAAAAAAATGAAACGTGAAAATATTTTGTCAAGCTTCAACCCATTTTCAATGGACTAAAGCTTGGGGGGCATGTACCTCGGATTGAGTCATGATGCTGGGGGCATGCCCGTTTCATTTCCCATCAAGCATAGTTTGCATATGTACCATGTGTTTTTAAGCTTGTATAAAAATAAAATTTCCCATAAAGCATAGTTTGCATACGTGATCCTCATGTGTGTTTTCAAGCTTTCATAAAAATAAAATATATGCACGAATACATTCCAAGGGGTCGTTTGTTATGCGGTAGATACATTAGATTATATGTGTGTCGAACAGTCGCATAGCATATAAAATGCATAATCATGTGAAGAAAAGATCCATCTAGGAATAAACATAAGCACATGAAAACAAAATAAGAAACCATAATCATATGTATACATATATGTGTGAGTCAAAATATTCGTGCCCTGCGCGTTACAAAAAATAATACATGTCCAAAGTCTATACAGCCACTGACAGCGTACTCCTCAAAAAATATGCAAAAATGAAACCTAGGCATCTAAGCACGGTTATGCTCATGATAGCATGTCACTGCTCGCACCACACGTCTCAACAGTCGATGGACATGAGTAGACACTCCCACCGTGTGCCTCTGATAAGCTCTGGGTACATCTGCCAATCTGCCGTAGTCTGGGATACCTCGAGTGAGTGCCTCAAGGTTCTGCACGAGATCATCCTCACCCTCTATCTGAGGATCTACTGCAGGTTGTGCTCTGCGTACATTGTGGGGCAAGTCAGCTGGTCGCTCTGCGCCAACATCTGTATAGATATATAGACGTTGTAAGAAATAGGCATGTATTAACAAAAAAAAATTATTATTAATTAAAAACATTAAAAAACAAAGAGTTCTTACCCAGCTCCTCATCCCAATCCTCTCCATCAGGTAGAGGGAGATCGGGATCTCCGGTGAAATCCGTGCCCGCATAGGGCCAGTCCTCAATGACTATCATCTGGTGTCGGAGCCAGATAAAGAAATCGAGCTTCCAAGACATCTGTTGGCCCCCTCCTCCTCTGGGCATAAGTTCTGCCCATCGATGCAATCTCGGTTCCCTCAGCACTGGATCTGCTACTATCCCTCCAGGTTCCCAGAAAATCGGCAGTCGCTCTAGAAAGAAGGTCACAATGATCGACCCATACCCAAACTGTTTGTTTCCATCCCGCTTACACTTGGTAAGCTGTCGTTTAATGTTGGTCGTCACCGCTGAGGCCCAATCAAACACTGTCGGATGGAGACACTCGGTGGCCAGCAACAAATGACTTTTGCTGGCCTCATGGGGTGCCTGTATCCCTGCTGCCCAGGTAATGGTAAACAAAATGACTCGTAGAACCAAGCTGGGCACCGTGTTGATATCTATCTTCCTGCTGTTTACTCCAAATCGTGCATCAGGACACACTCTTGCCTTCACCTCCTCGATCTTCTCTCCAGAAGATCAACTTCCTGTCAAGATAGGGCGTGCACCTCGCCGTGATAAACCGGTGATAAAATAGACATCGGAAACATCCAGCTCCAATGTCTGATCCTTCAGGCGAAACACCTAATCCTCTACATCCCAAGCATCTACTATAAAGCGTAGTAGCTCAGGTTGTGCGCGTAGGTACGAAGTATGGAAGAATTTTTTTAGTCCGCAGTCTCTTAATGCATTCATGCAGTCATCATCCACCAAAGCCAGGGCATCAACTTCATTGTGCTCTCGTTCTTTCCATTCTAGCACCATTTTTAGCAAAATCCTGCAACCAAAGGCAAAATTTCAATTGTTAGATAATTATTGAAGCATAAATTGAAAGACTTTTGCAAATTCAACGGTCCAATTTGGTAAAAATTGGGATTGCGCAGATGGCGCGACTGTTTCAAAAATAGTCGCGTTAATGGCGCGACCCCTATGGGAAAAAATCACCATTGGCATGGTCCCGTGCTGAAAACCTGCGCCAATGGCGCAGCCCTAAAAATTTGCAAATCCCTTTGCAGGGAGCTAAAATATGGATAAAAACTTGAAAAAATAGAATGAAAATAAAGCTTGGGATGAGGCCTCTTACCTGTTGCAGACGGCGGCTCGAATGGTCTCCTAGATCGATCACAATTAGCAGGTGAATTTTGCACTAAAAACCCTCCAACAGTGAACTCACAAGGTAAAAAGTGAAAAGTGAATTTATTTTTTACTATTTTACTATTTATGACACTATTTTGACCTAAAAATACATTAGAAGTGATATTTTTGAGTATTTTTAGGATATTTTCATGTCAAAATGGGTTTTACGTTGTTTTTTGAATGATGACAGGGTCTGGTGCAGTTCAAACGAGCTTCTTTTTAACTTTTTCAAGCTCGGTAAAACATGAGAAAATGTTACTTATGGTTTGCTTTCAGCTCTTTTCCTGATCTTTTAAAGTGGAAAAGATCGCCAAGTTGTCCCTCTTGGCTCGTTAAACGGTTACTAAGGGGCGGTCATTTTAAGTTCTTTTATCGACCGTTAAAATATAAAAAGATTACTGGGTTTTTGTCGTTTCAAACTCGTTAATGGTTACAAAATGACGTGCTTTTGATCCCTTTTCTACTTTTTCAGGTCGAAGTCACTACTCATGTACTCCTCGGTCGTAATGATCCGGCAGTTCTTTCGGGCATCATTTTACACTTTTTCGGGCCCGAGAGACACAACTCTACGAAAAAGGACCTCTGGAGTTTTCTTTTCCGTGTCTTTTTCAAACTCTCTAAAAATGAAAAAGACTCCGAGTTTTACCTATGTCGGACTCGTTAAACCCTGACGACATTGGACTCGTCATTATGACGAGACTTGAGCTTCTCCTCCCTAGGGCTCGTTAAACTTTTACTAGGTTGGATTCGACCGAAGGTCGAACTTACACCCCAAGCATATGCTATCCCCATCAAGCTTATTAAAAATAATTGGGGTACTCGCCAGAAATGGCGGGGGAAAAAGAAAATTTTGGAACCGTAATTATAGTCGTGTCGGCAATATGTCGCTCTTGAACATGGCACTTTTCTGCTTTCGTGTCAGGGTGGGGATATCTCACTTTGTTTTCACTTGCCTCCGTGGGTTCGGGTGATCCTATTTGACTTCTCATTTGCTCATTGCCATGTCATCATGACCTCTGATCCATTGACGTCAAATACTGCCAACTCCACTGTCGTGCCGCCGATATGTTCAAGAGAAGTTGACCTCTGAAAGGAACCACCTCTGCCTGATGGTTCATAAATCTTACTTCATAACATTGTCTCTTCCCATCTCGTGTCGATGATGTGGGAAACATTATGGCCCACCTTCGACGAAGATCACTTCCTGTCGACTTCAGCTCATTATCCAGGAAAGTGACCTAGAGACTCCCTTCTGGTACCTTAGAGCCTGCATGCCTCAATGGCAGGTTCTTCATGTTCGACGTGAGGTTTTCATCATTGGCCTCCGATCGGATGACTCTACAGGTGTTCAACATCGGCTCACTCATTCACACACCGTAAACTGTACCTACAGTACCTTGAGGACCATTGTTATTGGTGGTACCTCTCGCGTCTGTTAACAGCTTTCATTATTGGCTGGTAATTAGACGATGTTCATGCATGTTCGACTTCAGCTCACATTTTCACATGTTTGAACTTGTACTTATGTTCGGGTCAAGGTGGAGCGCAAGACCCTGGATTGTGTCTGTTGTAATCCAGGTGTGATTTTGATACATGGCTCATTCACTGGATGGCTGCGACAATACCTGAGTCACTTCATTGATCCTAACCAAATGGTTGCGTCCATACTACGGATCTAAATATCATGTACTCTCTTATGGATGGCTTCGACCATGCCACATATATCATGTATCTGAACTATCAAATTTGTATTTCTCAATGCAGATTCTCGGCAGAAGCTATATATGTTGTTGTAAAGCACTTCACCCCTCTCTCTCTCTCTTTCGGGGCTCATGCTTTAGGGGGCATCTGTTACGCAGTAATTTGTCACCGTTGGTCACCGTCCCTATTACCCTTGCTTTCGCACATTGGAGGACACATTTTTGGACCTGTGACCAGTGAAAAAACCAAACAAACACTTGCATTGTATTCCCCTAAGTATGAACATCATATTCCCTCAAGACACCTTTTGCAGATTATCCCTAAAAAGTGCCCTTTTTCCATTAGCGCGGCTTCACAGTGTCTTGCCCGCGCCAATAACTCAGTTCCTTAAAAGAGGGTGCGCCCATTAATGCTCTGTCATAGAGAAAAGCTCGTGCCACCTAAATTTGGTTATGATTTTTAGCCAGCGCGCACTCATATGTTTTTCCTCTTTGTTCATGGAGTTCTCTGAGGGAAAAATCCTCATGGAAGTGGTCGAGTGTCATCTTTTTATCCATGAAAACTAAGTTTAGTGGGTATTCAGGGATAATGCTAATCTTCAACAGGCGTCCTGATACAATGCATACTCCTTCCTCCTCCATCTATAAATGACTGTCCCCCTGCATTAAACCAACTATTTTTTGCTAGAGCTATTGTGAGTACTGAAATAATGCTGGAGTGATAGTGAGAATTGAGAAGTATAGAGGGGTTATGCTGCCAAAATATTGGGAGAGTAGAGGTCACTTTGCAAGGCGTATTTAGCTGCTTGCCCAGTCAGAGGAGGTTCAACGTCAAAACCTTTGGTTGTAATCTTTCTCTATTTTTACTCATTAATAGACGACTATCATTATGGTTCCACTCATGTGTCTTTTAATGGTATGTGAGTTATGTCTTTTCTGACTGATATATAATTACATATGTTGGATTTTATGCTTGTGCTTGTATCGTTCTTTGCATGTGCAGGTGTCCATTCATGAGGATCGTGAGGATTGTGACCAGCCGGGCCAAAGGAACGGGAGCGGCGATTCTTCTACAACTACTAGCATTGGAATCCAGGTAGACCATCATAATCAATCTCTGATTTATGTAATTATGAACCCGCGTGTTAGCATTGTGTGATTGTTGCTAGACCCGTGTTGGGCTAGTGGGATTGCCTCTGTCCGCAGAGGGGATTTACCAGTTTAATAAGGGAGATAGTCAAAAAATTTGAGAGAGAGAGAGAGAGAGGAGGCGGAAGGGGGCGGGGGGGCACAAATAAGGTGGCGAGAGAGAGAAGGAGAGAGGGAGAAGATAGTGACAGAGTTGAAGGGGAGAGAGAGAGAGAGTGATTTGGAGGGAGAGACAAAGAGAGAGAGAGGACTCAAGAGAGAGAAGGAGAGATAGTTGGAATTGGATGGGGAGAGAGAGGGATGGAAGAGTAAATATATAGAGGGTGAAAGGTGGAAAGAGAGAGGGAGTGACAAGGGAGAAATGGAGAGACTGTGAGAGAGGAGAGCAGGAGGGAAGATAGAGAAGGAGAGAAAGGGAAGAGAGAGAGAGGGATAGAAAGAGGGAGGGAGAGATAAATAGATAAATATGGAGAGAGAATGTGTATGTTTGGGGAGTGAGATAGAGAGAGGGAATAAGAATCTAAGAGATACATAGATACAAATACATATATTATATATTATTATATAACCAACCTAGATCCATCTTAAATCTAGATCTATCAAGTGTTGAGAGGGATTAAATATCTCAAGGTGCAATATTTTCCTCAATTTTTGCATCAAAAAATAGGTTTTCACATCGTGAGATTGGATCTTGCTCGACACTTGATAGATCCCACATTAAGATGGATCTAGGTTGGTTATATTTTTAGTCATAGTCTTGAAGGAATTTATGTAGGTAGGATGGATGTTATCAGATTCCTATGTAATTGGGCAATCCAACGAGGGAAATTGTTAGAAGTTAGCTTCAAAGATTCTTGAATGTTTTTAGTGAGAGATTTATTTTTATTCCCTATTAGAAAATAGATGAAAAATATTTTTTTGGGTAGAGAGAGAGAGGGGAGAGAGAGGCAAGACAGAGAAAGAATGAGAATAGATTGTGAAGAGGAAATGCAACAAGGAGAGAGACCTGATACAAAGTTGAATGGGCTCAAATCTTGTGAACTCCATTAGTACACTACAAGAAAAAAGGTTATTGGTGAGGGTCATGCCTGTGACAGACCTTTAAGGTCCATCACCAATGTGACATATGGTGACGATCTTTAAGAAATCGTTGTTGTAAGTATATATAGTGATGGTCCTTTAAGGTTTGTCAACAAAGCCATTTTCAATGACACTTTCGGTGAGGGTCATTAAAGGCTCATCACTAATTCTTTCTTTCGTGACACTTTTGGTGAGGGTTGTTAAATGCCCATCACTAATTCTCTCTTTGGTGACAATTCTAGTGGCGATATTCTATTGACCATCACCAATGATCTTTTTGGTTACTTTTGGTGATGGTCAATAAATGTTCATCATCATTGATCATTCCAATGAGTTTTTTATGATGCTTCATGCCTGTGACAGGACCTTTAAGGTCCGTCACCAATGTTGCATATGGTGACGATCTTTAAAAAATCATTGTTGTAAGTGTATATAGTGATGGTCCTTTAAGGTTTGACACCAAATCCATTTTCAATGAAACTTTTGGTGAGGATCGTTAAAGGCCCGTCACTAATTTTCTCTTTGGTGACACTTTTGGTGAGGGTTGTTAAAGACGCATCAGTAATTTCCTTTTTGGTGATACTTCTAGTGACGATATATTATTAACCCTCACCAATGCTTTTTTTCGTTACTATTGGTGATGGTAGAAAAATGTTTGTCATCATTGATCATTCCAATGTGTTTTTTATGAAGCTATGTACTGGTTACTATATTTTTTGTCAAAAGATAACGATTTAAGACCATTATTGTGGAGTCTTTTTTATTATGTGTCCAAGGTCATAGTGGTTATAATATTTAATCAATTTTTTAAGAATTAATTAGTCTGTATAATTTCCCTCAATTCATAAAAATATAGTTTTCCTATGAGTTAACACATGATTCATCTCTATTAGGTCTATTATCTAGCAAATTTCGTTTAAATAAAGTTCCACTAGTGTATGTAGGAACTAAATTATTTAATAGGTAATCAAGCTCTATCAATTCTATTAATGAGAGAGACCTAGCACTCCTCAACACTCATGGCACACCTTGACATGCTTTGGAACAGTACATTAACATTCCTTGGCAACTCACATGTCTTGGAACATCTTTGCACCTAGAACATCTTGTAATGAGTAGGATTCCCAAGCACATGTTGGCATGCCCTAGCATAGAATAACACTCCCCAATCATGTGTTGCCATGCCATGGAACACCTTGGAAAAATATTGCATTGAAAAACATTAGAACTTGGCACACATTGGCACTTGGCATGTATTGGAACATATTAAAAGTGTGCCTAGCATGCCCATTTTGAAAAAGATAAAGTCCCAACTTATTAAACCTCCTATGTGTTCATTTCCTTGAATTTTAGATTTGTTTGTTCCTTTTATTGCCTTGAAACTCCTTGACGCATATTGGCATACTATGGCACCATGCATATCCTAGCATCTCTTAGAACCTAGAATGCCTTGGAACTATTTTTCACATGCTAGCACACCCCAAAAATACCTAGGACACTCTAGCACTTCTTGACATTCCCTGATATTACATGGCATGCCTTACCTGTGATTAGCATAACTTGTCACTCCCTCGTTGGCATGATAGCTAACATTCATTAACACTCCCCAATGCACCCTAATATTCATTCACTTCCATGCATTTTGACCTAGTTCTCCCTTGTGTTGTCCTAGTACTCCCTAACACTCCTGAGCATGCATTGGCACTCTCTAGCACACCTTAGCACTCTTTGATATTATCTTCCGCTTGATAGCATGCATCACACTCCCTTACGCACATTGGCACTCGAAAAGTATTAGCGTGTTTGGCATGCGTTGAGATGACTTGGTATGATTTGGCATGGTTTAGAATTAAAGTTATTTGATATCAATTATTGGACACTATATGAGAAGAAACGAAGGAAGATTTGGCACTTAGAATGCATTGACACTTGGCACTTGGCACCTATTTGCACCTAGTTTTGGTTTTCCTAGCATAAACCTTATGGAAAAGATAAATTGATGACTTATTAAACCTATTGTGTACTCATTTAGTTGTAGTTTAACTTGTTCCTCACTTTTTTTCCCTTGACAGTCCCTCGCATGCATTGTCACACCTTTGTACATCTTGGCATGCCTTCACACTTTGCACGTCTTATCTTGTTTGACATTTCTTCATACTATCTGGAACATATTAGCATGTCCTAGCATTCCCTAACAAACCTTTGTAGTCATGACCTTAAAACTAGCATTACATTTTTCCATGACATGGGAACATTATATTTAGTATAACACGTTGGCACTCCCTAATTTTCATGCCCTCTGTTATCCTCCACAATGTCTTTGGCTGATGAGAAGATCGACACAGGTAATCATAGACCAAGCTTTCAGTTTGGTAGCTAGTCCTACCAAACCAGAGAGGGATCTCTCTATGAAATCACAACAAAGAGATGTTTGGAATGTAAAAGATTTTAGGCTAGACAGCTAGGTTGAAGTGGGCTTTGGAAAATTTATGGTTTTGTTGCTAGGTAAGGGAGAAAAACCAGATAGCTAGGTTAGAGGATCAAAGGGTTAAAACAAAAAATACAAAAAGGAGAAAGGTAGCATTACTTTTTTAATGGATCATAGGGTTTTTCAATGTAGTGTAGTGTTTATAAGAAGTGAAAGGTATTAATGAGCATGAAACATGAACTCACTAATCAAGAAATAAAGTAATAGATAACGATTTTTCCATCAAAACGGAGCTTTATGCAAAGCATTTTGTTTATAAAATGTAAGGAAAACCATTGAATAATTGATGAATGGAAAGATAATATTAATATATTTCATATAAATCTATAACAAAGAAAAAATAAATCACAAACTTACTACACATGAATTCCTAGATAATAGTCGCAAATTGTGTGCTTTCATTTCCAGAAAATGTCCGGGTACAAGCTACAATAGTTCTCTCCCCTAAAATCCAACATGTTCTATCACTGAGAAATTGATACATAAAGAACCAAAAAAACATCTCCCCACTCTTAGGGGTTGAATCAATGACTCTAGGAACTATTCCATGAGGTGTTCTAACCAAACCCTAATGTCTAGGGAAGTTAAAAATGACTTCTACAATTAAATTTGACTCCAACCTCTCTCATAAATGAGGTCAAATTTACATCAAAACAACTTATAAATACTAATAACCCATTATATACATTTACGTTTAACCCTCACATTCATGTACTTCACCCTTTTGACTTTTACTAGAGTCAAACTAGCAATTACAAAAAATTACATAATGAAAATTTTACAAAAATCTCAGAAATTCCCAGGTGTAGAGCGAGTTGTTGGAGGCCGTTTTTGAGTGCCTTTCTAAATTCCAAATCCATATTAGAAGCCTTTTCTAGAAATCTAGGAGAGTGTAGATATCGTTAGATTATTGTTTCACTCACAATGACCAATTTTTGGCTGAGATATGGCCATTCTTCCAAGGTGTCTCTAGGTGCACAATGAGATGGAAAGAGAGGGGCAAAAAGGTGATTTTTTGCCTCTTTTTTGCAAATTTCTCAAAACCTAAGCCCCAGACAAGGAAAGTGAAAGAATGGGGTTTGAGATGGGGTCATAAGCTTTCCAAAAATGTTGATTTTGCATCATTTGGAGCCCTGAGGAAGAAGCAAAGAGTGAGCTCGGTGTGCTGCTAGAAAAAAAATTACCAGAAAATTGCGTCTACACAAAAACACAAAATTTTCTCCAAATCCTCCCAAAATTTGTCCATATATGCCTCCTTATCACACACAGAACTTGCTAACACTCCCTATCTTACACTATTATTCATTCATTTCCATGCAATTGAAGCTAGTCCTTCGTTGTGTTTCCCTGACACCACTTAACATACCTTGTTAATGCCTCCTTAGTACACCCAGAACTTGCTAATACTCCCTATCACACACTCTTATTCATTCATTTACATGTATTTGAAACTAGTCCTCCCTTGTGTTTCCCAAACACTCCCTAGCATGCATTGGCACCACACTCTAACATCTGACACCTCTTGGCATGCCTTAGCACTCGACATGTCTTGGAATGACTAACATCGCTTGGAACTTTCTAGCATGTGTTATCACTTCTTGGAATTCCTTGTAGACCTTAGCCCTCCCTAGTTGTCATGCCCTCATAGATAGCCTTACCTTTTTTTTCAATTTGGAGCGCAACCAAGTCATTGAAAAATAGTGTTGTCCGTAGACAAAGGTCTCCCTTTATCTAAAATTGCTTTTTCCATCCCCTTATCATAATTGTAGGCTTAGCTATTGCAAGTCCTATTATGAAATTATCCTAATACACTTCGTCCTTGGGACACTTAGAAGACACTCTTATTCATTTTTTCCATGCACTTTGACCCAGTTCTCCCTTGTGATAACCTCACACTCCCCAACACTGATCAACATGCATTGACATTGTTTGGGATGTATTATCATTCCTTTTCATTCCTTGGCATGCCATGACACTCCATAGATACCATGCCCACATAATTACCGTTATTGGTTTTAAGACTTGGGAACCAACCAAGTCCTACCTTGACTAGACCATCTTGACCAAGTTACAGTTACTACAACTATACTATCCCTTGTTCACCTAAGAATGGCCTATAACTCATATTAACCTATTCATGCCCAATCTTAGCTCATCTCACTTAAGAAGTTACCAAGTCAAGGCTCACGTCTAACCATGGCCATAAAACAACTAAGCAACATAGTTTACATCTTGACATGACATAGAACCTGGCATGTCTAACAATCCCTTGGCACTATGTGGCGCATGTTGGTATTCCCTGCATGCCATGGCATGATTTAGCACACCCTATCATACCATACCACTCCTTGACATGTCATGGAACTCTTACATGCCTTGGAACTACCTAGCATATAACTTTGTCACTCCCTCTTAAGCACACTTGGAATTCACTGACACTACCTATCATACACTCTTATTCATTCATTTGCATGTATTTTGAACTAGTTTTTATTTGTGTTTATGTAGCACTCCCTAACACTCCTTGACACGCATTGGCACATGCTGACATGCATTGGCATACCCTCGCGTGTCGCCCTAACACTCTAGCATTTCTTGGCACAACTAACATACCTTGTCATCCCCTCCTTACCACACCTAGAACTCATTGACACTCCTTGTCACACACTCTTAATCATTCATTTCCATGCATTTGAAACAAGTGCTCCCTTACATTTCCCTGGCACTCCATAACACTCTGTGGCATGGATCGGCACACCCTCGCACCTAGCACATCTTCGCATGTTTCCATGGCTTCTAATATGTCTTAACACTGCCTAGCATACCTTATCACTCCCTCCTTAGCACACCTAGAACTCACTAACACTTACTATAACAAAATCATAATCGTTCATTTGCATGCATTATTTTCACTTATTGCTCCCTTGTGCTCCCCTAGCACTCCTTAACACTTCCTACCACATGTTTTTGATGGAAAAAATACTATATATAGGGCAGCTCATTCTCCATTTGTGGACAAGCAAATTTGGTTAAGTAAGTCTGTAATAGGAAGTGTGAAGACAATCAACCAAGAGAAGGAAACAAAGAGAAAATATTTTGGTATTCTTTGTGGGTCCGTTTTAGGGCTAATAGATCCACATGTGTGAAGGAAGGAAGAACTATCTACTATAGAAAAGGTTGAAGATCTTGTTGTTGTCCAAGAAGTCGAATCAAGGAAGAAGATAAGCAAGGTTACATGCCAAATTATAATAATATTTCATACCATCCAAGCGAAGAAGATCAAGGTTCAAAAGGTTGGTCAACCACACGCTCTAGGGTTCATGCTAGAGGGCCAAGAACTATAGATCTGATCCATGGAATTGGAATTTGAAGGATAGTCGAGTTATTGAAGGAAGAAGTCTGATCATCATTGACTCATGGAAAAATAAGGAAGTTGAATCAATGAGGCTTGTGAGTTGGTCTTGGAGAGGAGTCAAGGGTCTAGGCCATGGCCTTCGTATTTCTCAATTAATGTCTATATAAGAAGAAGATCTCGTTTGGGTTTTCCTCTCATGTTGGAGAGGTTTTGGCCCTGGTTGATCACATATTCTATGTGTCTCTTATCTCCTCATTATTTATGCATTGGTAGATATTTGACGAAGAATATTGTTTTGAGCATTGTCCGTTATTGTGGATTAGTCTTGGATGTGTTTGTGTATGAAAAATTGGTTGGGTTTGTAAACTATGAGTAGAGTATCTTATCCAAAAACATAGTTTCTGGGAGGTAAAGGATGGAGGCACAACACGTTTTTGGACTGATTCATGGCAACAACTTCCAAGTATCGCTCACACAATCCAAGATATTCCAGCACATAGTATTCAACTGCAGGAAATGGTAAATCAATTCTGGAAGGACAATCCTGAGTCTGATCACCGAACTTGGCGAGAGGTACAAGAAATTATTCTAGATAGCCCGGAGGAGGTTCAACAGTCTCTGGCTGAAGAGCTCCAAAAAAGAAAGATTCTCAAAGAGACAGATCAGGATAAATTGAGATGGGGATATGAAGAGAAAGGTACATATACAACCAAAGAAGCATACCTTATTATTCTCAAAGATCAGTTGACCAAGGACAAGTTATGGGAGAAAATATGGAGCTCCCCGATCTAGCCAAAAATCTCCACATTCCTTTGGCTCCTATCTCACAATAGAGTTCTCACCTGGGATAATCTCAGAAAAAGAAAATTCGAAGGACCGTCAATATGTCTCAATTGTAAAATGGAGGAGGAAACGGCTGTGCATCTTATGCAACTATGTCCATTTAGCAGGAAAATATGGGAGAAAGTCACATTTCGATGCCAAAAGGAAGGCCACAAGATAGGAGGTTTAAACAATACTCTATGCAAATGGCCCCAGAAACCTTATCAAAGTAACATCCTCAACTCGCATTGGCAAATACTCCCGGGAATAGTAATGTGGAACCTATGGAAAGAGCGAAATCGTAGAATCTTCAAAAACCAGTCAATGGATGAGCAACAAGTATGGAAGATAATAAACAAGAATGTACAGGAAACACTATCCATTAAATGTTGGTCCCAGGAGGATTTCCCGTCCAGCGACAAGTAGCAAGCAATATGGAATAATTGGCAAATCAATCTACAATTTCCCAACTCTCTTTCGAGCAACTCTAGTAGACAGCAGGATATCCCTTCAAACTGGTCCCCTCCGCCCATCAACACGTACATGCTAAATTTTGATGGGGCTTCTAAAGGAAATCCTGGACCCACAGGATGTGGAGGAGTAGTCAGAAATCATCAAGGTGAAGTGCTCAAAGTTTTCTTTGGCTCCATTGGATGGAACACAAACAATGTGGCTGAACTAGAAGGACTCTGGAGAGGACTTAACATTGCTCAGCGGGAAGGACTCACTCCTCTAATTGTGGAAGGGGATTCACAAATCATAATCAACATGGCTACTAAGATACAACAAGGAACAGAGGCTCAGAAGGTCAGTAGGAGCTGGAGAATGGTTACTAGGCTGGAGCTTCTTCAATCTTGGCTAAGGGACAACAGAGCAATAACCTTTAACCACATCAGGCGTGAAGGGAACAAACTTGCTGATTTCATGGCAAATTTAGGAGTGGACAGAGGGAGGGACCATTTTGAAGGTTTACTTCAGGGTAACGTCTCGGAGACAGAATGGTCCACCTATCAGGAAATACTAAGGAACGACTCTAAGAGGAAGGCTCAAGATCACCCGGATGCGGGTGTTATTACAAGCAATTAAGACTATGCGTCCTCCACGCGCTGCGTACACGACACCACGCCACAGACAGGTGGAAGCCATATGTTCGGGGCTGGCTTCTGTCCCAAACGATTTAACTCGCCTTAATGGCTCTTTAATTTTGTTGAACTCCCAAGATCTCGACAGCAGATATCTCAGGATGGTGCAAACATTCCTCATTCCATGTTTGCAGTTCGGCTCTGGTCTGAAAAGGTTAGCAGTTGACGTCCGAGTGGAGGAGGGAGGCTCTGAGGGAAGCAAGCCCACCCTCGAGTCCATCCCCTGTATAATTCTTGTGTTTTTTCCCCATTATTCCCAGGCGAATTTGAAGCTGGACATTGGGTTGCTGAGCCACTGGGGAAACCTCTGCAAAGGAAATCTTGCTGACAGACTGAGGCATAAGGAAACTCGGCCTCGTATTCAGAAAGCTGTTGGGTATCTTGGGCTCATCATGGCGCCTCGCACTGGGCATCTTGGGCCTCGCAGGGGGTGTAACTATGGGCAGCGAGGTGGCAATAAAGGTAGGGGCCAAGCAAGCCCGAGGTGCATCTCTCCACTGGCTTTTGCTGAGCCTCCCTCCTCTGAGTCGGATTACTTTGGTTCAGACATTAGTAATTCAGTACAGACCGCGACCCTTCATTACCGTCGAAGGAGGAACAAGCTAGTTGTCAAAGCTATGATTACGGTCATTTTTTCTGAGGAGAATGAGGAGGAAGGTAACTGGAAGGATGATACAGAGGAAAAGGCGCCTCCCTCCTCAGATAATTCGGACCATTCTTATAGCCCTGAGTTACAGAGCAGGGCTGATGAGGAGAGCACTCATGGTTTTTCAGCGGAGCAGGCTGAAGCTCTAAAGGAAATTGGAAGCCTCAAAGGCAAAGAGCCCATGGCGACGTCTAAGAATCCACCGGAAGCTCTAATGGAGACTCAGAATAGCAGGCCTCCCTCCCCTCAGAGCAAAATTAGGGAGGAAGAGACAGAGGACTCTTTCGACTACACTCTGTATCTTAAACTGCCGCCTGGTATTAATCCTCTGGAAGACCTTCTGGAGGGGATGGAGGTGACTTGGGAGAGGGACCCGGTTTGTGCAGCAGAGGATAGAAGGAAACGTGCACAGGAATGAGAAGCTGAGGAACGACAGAAGCAGAACAAGTAGCGGCGGTTTTGTAAGGGGTAAGCCTATGGTCTCAGACGCACGACACTTTTCTTTTTCGCTCAGTTTCAGGGGGAGATAGACAGCAATGGATGCAATTATGCATGACACCCCTGTTTTTTTTTAATGGGTCTTGCGGTCTATGTCGCTGTAATGGGTCCTGTTTCTATTTCTGGTCTCTTTGTCTTGTTTCTTTGTCGAACTCTGTCGCAGTAAACACTCCTTCTGTTGAATTTTTTGTAACCTCGTGCTTGTATAAGCAGAGGATCTAGGTTGATAAAGAAATTTCTGACAGAGAGCTGAACACACGCTCTCAGAGGTTCACACCTCTTGTAAATACTTTTTTTGTTCTTTTAATATAAATAGTTTAGCCTTTGCCCAACTAAAAAAAAAAAAAAAATATGGACCTCTTCGTGATTGGATGTGGACACGAATCATAAAAATCATTCGTTTTCTCGATAGTTTTTGAAGGGATTTTCATAGTCTATGGTTAGAAGTCAACCATATATAGCTTAGGTGGTAATGGAATAGGTTTGTTGCAAATAGTTTGGGTGTTCTCCCTAGTGACACCACCTTGCAATAGTGCTTAATATATCTTTAACAACATTGACTATTTAGAGATTTTATTAGTTAAAGTTATGTTATTCTTTTAATTGTAGCCATTGATGTGTAGGAGTGTATAGTTAGGTTTTTACAATTTTTTTGTTGTTATTTTTGTGTTGCTTTTATTTAAAAGTGGATTTAGTAATTGTATGAATATTTAAAATGTGTATTTTTATATAAAATTATAAATTTAAATGTATTAAGGCTATATATATATTATATATATAAAAAGTAATGTATATAGGATATTTTTATATATATTTTTATAAATTAGTAGTTAAATAATTTAGTTAATTTTTCTAGTTAATTAATTATTTTATATAAACATTGGGACACAATATTTTTTTTTTCCATTGGTCTGGTTTATAACCTCTCAAATGATTGGAAAAGGATTTTGATAAAACCATCCTATAGAAACTTTTATCAACTATTAGACTATCTATAATATTAAATATCATCAACCAAAAGCATTAATTTAATATATAAGAAATAATAATTATCCATTATCCATCCCATTAATAGTTTTATCCCATAAATAATTTTTTCATAGGTGATAAGAGAGATTATGTTAGGTAATTTGCAATAATAAAGCTTAAGAGCAACAAGCTATTGATTAATATGTCTATAATACAAACATAATTTCAAATATGATAAATATGGAAAGTTTCATAATTACATAAAAATAGTGATAGAAATAATTGTAAATTTATCAAAATAAACAAATCTCAAAAATCAAAATACAAAATAGAAATCCATCATTTAATAAATTTTAAATACAAAACAAATAGGAGCACTACTAATAGGAAAGAATACTACTACAAGAAAATACTCCTCTTCATTTATAAATAACCAGTGTAGATCTATCTCTCTGGAGCATCAAGCGAGATCAAATCTCTCTCTCTCTCTCTACAAACCTCTTTAAGTGAAAAGATTTCATCCTCTCAATGCTTGATCCACAGTTAAAATGGATCTAGTTTGCTTTAGTTATCAACCATTGAATAGGCTACATTGCAGAAAAATACCATGGACAAAAACCATGGGTTACGAGTACCATGGGAAAAAACCATGGGCAAGAAAAAACTATGCAGTAGAGAATTTTATGTTTTTTAATTTTTTTTATTTAATTTGATTTTGTTTTATTTTGACAGAGTTAAAATTCGAAATATTATAACATATTCCCCAGGTGGAAAGGGTCTCTTGGCACAAAAATCTAGCAACCAAAAATTTATTAAGAGGGGCCTAGAATAAAATACCTAGATTATGATATTTCTTTTCAAGACTTCAAGGTATCTGTTGCTTGTTTTAATTTATGAAAGAAAATTGACGAGAAAAAACTAATAAATTAAATAAATATTAAATATAGAACCATGGAATCTAACAAAACCATGTGCAAAAACTAGCAAATTAAAGGAATACAAAGTACAAAACCATGGAATATAACCAAACTATTAGCCATAACATTTTTTCAGAAATTATTTTAACATAAACAAATCCAACGACTAAAAATTAATGGTTTGGTAAGTTCTAACCATGGGTGATAACATTTTTTAAAAGTTATTTTAACATAATCATACTTAACAACTAAAAATTTGTTATGTTATAACCACAAGTGATATTTATTATAATATTTAACTAAGTAGAAATTTAAAAAATCACAATTTAATAATTTATTTCATTTATTTATATTGATCAACCACACTTGTTAATTTGAAACATTGACTTAGATAACAAATTTTAATGGATCCAACAGAATAAAATGAAAATTAATAAAAAATAACTAATATCAAGAAAAAATATATAAATTTGACTATTAAAATTTAACATAAAAATAAATTTTTAATTAATATAAAACATGACTACATTTAATAATCATTTAATCAATGCAAATACAAATATGAGATGGCCATTATACACTTTAACAATAATTATGGTAAATAATATATACTAGCCTAGATCCATCTTAATTTCGGATATATGAGATGGCCATTATACACTTTAACAATAATTATGGTAAATAATATATACTAGCCTAGATCCATCTTAATTTCGGATATACCAACACCGTAAAGGGATCAAATCTCTTTTTTAAATTAGTAAGTGAGTAACCCTGCTATATTAATCTAAATATAATAATAATAATAATTAGCACATAATTAATAATTTACAATA